>OX451736.1:310418291-310668789 GCA_948472305.1 Vicia faba
ATGTTAATAGGAATAAAGTGAGTCGACTTTGTGAGCCTATCAACAATCACCCATATTGCATCATGTCCTCTAGGTGTATTCGGTAACCCCGTCACGAAATCCATGGAAATTCTATCCCATTTGCATTCCGGAATTTCCAACGGTTGCATCAACCCTACAGGTTTCTGATGCTCCACCTTTTACTTCTGACATGTCAAACAAGCATACATAAACTGAGCTACCTCTCGTTTCATACCCGACCACCAAAATAATTTCTTTAAGTCTTGGTATATTTTGGTCGCTCCGGGATGAATACTCAAATTGCTTCGGTGACTTTCTTCTAGAATCATTCTTTTCAAGTCCACATCATCAGGAATATAAATCCTATCTCGGAACCTCAACACACCTTGAGCATCCAATTTGAAATCCTCATTCTCAGTTTGTCTAATACCAACCAACAAGTCAACAAGCTTCACATCAAGCTTCCGAGCTTCTCTAATTCCATCAAGGAAATCATTATTGATCTTTAACATTCCCAAGATAACACTCTTCGGCGTCATCTCGATCACAAGACTCATATCTCTAAATTGTTCAATCATTTCCAACTCTTTCACCATCAAAAGTGACTTATGCAAAGTCTTTCGACTTAAGGCATCGACCACCACATTTTCTTTACCAGGATGGTAATTCAATCCAAAGTCATAATCCTTTAACAATTTAAGCCACCGTCTTTGTGTCGTGTTAAGCTCTTTTTGATCGAATAAGTACTTCAAGCTTTTATGGTCACTAAACACCTCGAATCTAGAACCATAAAGGTTGTGCCTCCAAATCTTAAGCACAAAAACAACCGCCACAAGTTCCAAGTCATGTGTAGGATAATTCTTCTCATGAATCTTCAATTGCCTAGAAGCATAAGCAATCACTTTGTCATTTTGCATAAGCACACCACCGAGACCCATCTTTGAAGCATCGCAATAAACCACAAACGGTTCCTCCGGATTAGGCAAGATCAAGATCGGAGCCGTTGTTAACCTTTTCTTCAATTCCATGAAACTTTCTTCACACTTGACATCCCACATGAACACAACTCCTTTACATGTTAACTTTGTCAAAGGAAGTGCCAACTTTGAAAATCCTTCAATAAACCTCCTATAGTAACCATCCAAGCCTAAGAAACTTCTAATCTCAGAAACCGACTTAGGAGTTTCTCATCTCAACACCGCATCAACTTTCGAAGGATCTACCGCAATGCCATTATCGAAAATGACATGGCCTAAGAAACTAACTTCACTTATCCAAAACTCGCACTTTGATAACTTAGCATAAAGCTTCTTCTCTTCTAACACTTCTAACACAATATGCAAATGCTCTGCGTGTTCTTATTCCGATTTAGAAAAAATCAGAATATCATCAATGAAAACTATCACGAAGCGATCCAAGTAAGGATGGAAAATACGATTCATGTATTCCATGAATACTCCCAGTGCGTTAGTGACACCAAAAGGCATCACCGAATACTCATAATGCTCATATCTAGTTCGGAATGCAGTTTTCTGAATATCTTCGTCTTTCACCCTTATTTAATGGTAACTCGATCTCAAGTAAATCTTACTAAACATGCGAGCACCAACCAATCGGTCCATCAAATCATCGATCCTTTGAAGAGGATATCTATTCTTGATTGTCACTTTGTTCAATTGACGGTAATCGATGCAAAGCCTTATGCTACCATCCTTTTTCTTTACCAACAAAATTGGAGCTCCCCAAGGTGACACACTTGGTCTAACAAACTTTTTCTCGAGCAGGTCTTCTAATTGGCTCTTCAATTCTGACAACTCGGACGCGGACATCTTGTATGGTGCCGTAGAGATAGTTCTGGTACCTGGTACAAGATCCACGGAAAATTCAACTTCTCTTTCTGGCGGTGCACTAAGAATCTCATCAGGGAATACTTAGGGAAAGTCGCACACCACCGGAAAGTTTGCAATCACAGCCTGACTCTCAACAGATAGAGTCGCCATCAACAAAAACACCAATGGCTCTTCCTTCATGAATTCATTCAACTATTTCGTCGATACCAAAATGGCTCATTCTTCTTCTTTGAAAGAAGAAAATCTCACAGTGTTGTCGTAGCAATTAATATGAACATAATTGGATTTCAACCAGTCCATACCTAAGACCACGTCCAACCCGACAAGCGGCAAACAAATAAGATCCACAACAAAATCTCTATCAAAGATTGATAAAGGGCAACTTGCACACACAAAAGAAGTAGTAATCGTTCCCTTAGATGGAACCTCTACAATCATGTCTCTATTCAAGGAAGATAAAGTAAGACCCAATCTCTTAACACAATCAGCGGCAATAAAGCAATGAGTAGCAGCAGTATCAATAATAGTAATGAGAGGAGTGCTATTAATGAAACTAGTACCTCGAACGAGACCATCTTCATTTGCCGTCTGATTTCCCGACAAAGCAAACACTTTACCCACACCTTGCACCTTCTTTGGATTCTTACATCGAGTGCTAATGTGTCCTCCCTCGCCACAGTTGAAAGAAACGACATCCTTACGAGTGCAATCATGAGTTGTATGGCCTAACTGCCCACAACGGAAACACCTCACCTCTCCAGCTCTATAGACATTACTCTTGTGACCAGGTTTTCCACACTTGAAGCAAACAATACTAGCATGAGCATCCCCCCCCACTAGTTCTTCGCCCTTGAACCACTTTTTGCTTCCCTTTTCCAACTGGAACATCATACAGTTTCCCACAGCTTTGTTGACCTTTGTTCCTCCCATCAGAAATGATTTTGTAGTGGCATTGCTATCCTCTTCAAAGATCCTACAGCTATCAATAAAATCCGCAAAGACACGGATTTTCTCATAACCCACTGCTTTCTTAATTTCAGGACGCAAGCCATTTTCAAACTTTATGCATTTAGAGAACTCAGCAGTCGGTCCACCATAGTGCGGATAGAACTTAGCCAACTCAGTGAATTTGGCCGCATAATCAGTGATATACATATTCCCTTGCTTTGACTCAAGGAACTCGATTTCTTTCTTTCACCTCACGTTTTCAGGGTAATACTTTCTCTAGAACTCCCTTCAGAACACTTCACACGTCACCTCTTCACTAGCAAGTTCTAATCTCTGACGGGTTTCAACCCACCAGTCATCAGCTTCAGCAGTCAGCTTATGTGTGCCATAACGGATCTTTTGCACAGGAGTGCAATCCATCACTCTGAAGATTATTTCAATCTCCTTCAGCCACGCTAGAGCTCCCTCAGGATCATACTTCCCTCGGAAGGTAGAAGGGTTCTCCCTCTAGAAGGTTGCCAAACTACGAGATCTCGTGTTCTCGTCAGCATTTGGCGGATTTTGAAACGCCTGAGCCATTGCATGCATAGCGGCAGCAAGGGCATCATCGTTCCTACCAGTATTCCTTCTAGCCATCACAACTTCTGCTCACAACAAAAACAAGGATTAGAATCAACAAATAACAATACTTGATTGTTAAACAACTAAAAACTCAATAACTTGGCCGGACAGACTGACCTGCTCTGATACCACTAATGTAACACCCCAATTCTACCCTTCGGAATTAATAATAAAAGTCAGAGTAATAAAATTTCATAAATAAATTGAGGCATCACATATCCATGGTTTCCACTTTGCAATAAAATGTATCATCAAAATAATCAAAAGTCGGATATATCGATCATGTCATCATACATCAAATAAGCATATAAATATGCACACGGCAGCAGATACATCACCATCTATGCCGTATAAAAGCATATACATCAACAAAATAATCATGTTATGAAATAGACATAATCCACATAGTTATCAGGATATACAAGTATATTGTCCTAATCAAAACAACAAAAGAGCCCATCCCGAGTGTTACGCTATCAGAGCAAGGTGACTCAAAAAGTAATGACTCGAGCTAATCCACCTCATCAACGCAGATCACCTTCACGTTACCAATATAAAGGTAACGGAGAAACGAGTAAAGGGTGAGATAATTCAAATCATATAAATAAAGAGATGATAAATAATATATAGTTTCGGAATTATAAAGAGATACCGATAATAAGTAATATTCAACATATATTCCAATCTCACACACTTTTATCACCAATGTAATTTATATATATCAACACTTTATCATCACCACATAAATCATCACAATCGTCATAAATCATCATAAAACAACACATAACCAATGAACTCAAACAAACATAACCGACACAATGTGACTCGACTATGTATGCATGTGGTACCAACACATTTTGTTCGTAATTAGGAACATTGGCTAAAACCCTCATCATTTTGGCAAAAGCCCTCGTCATTTATGCAATGTATGTGACTCGACAAAAGACAACACATACACACAACAACACATCAACATCGTCATAATAATCAAAATGGCATAAGCCCTCGTCATTATATTTACCAAACATTGGAGGTAAACATCGTCATTAACATTATCACATTTTGCGTTATGCAAATCATCATCAACAAAAATCATGCATTCACAAATTGGAAGCATTAATCAACAATATTCATAATTCAATTAATTCCGGTTACGAATTAATATTTATCAAAATATACTCGTCATAAAAATCATCCCGAAATAATCGGTATTAAACTTATTATTAAACACCACAACCGAGTCGCAAAAACGCAACTCGAACCCATCAATTTGGACATAATTCTATCGGTTACCGGTCACCCGAATTCACCATTTAATTCCAATATTAACTACTAAATCATATCGTCACAACCACGGCTCAAACCGGTTAATTAGAACTTAATTCAGTTCCTTACCGGTCACTCGGTTTGTCCGATTAAATCCGCCGATTACTATTATAAAGTTATTCCTCTATTACCGGTTAAATTGGCGTGAAAACCACATCAGTAAATATCACAACCGAGTCGCCAAAACGCAACTCGAACCGTCTAAATCGGACTCATTTTCATCATTTATCGGTTATGCAAATTACCGGTTAAACCCAATATTTTGATTATTATAAACATAATATTTCATTTCATAAATAAATATGTTCTTCTATTATATCAGTAACCTGCTTCCTGCATAATTTTCCTAAACTGACACAGGAGGCTAACAGATACTGAGAATATAATTTGCCTTGTTATAAATTTCTGTTAAACTCACAATTTGCGAGAACAAAATAAATACAAGGAAAGGCACGTAAAAAAAAAAATGCACACACCACTAACCAAACAACAACTAATATATTTTCATTATCACAATCCAAACACCAAATTAAACCAAGAAATTTCAAGAAAAACACCCAAATCTTCACAACTCTAACTCATATAAAATCTATCATTAATCTATTTATAGGATAGAAATTACCAAACCCCTTATATCTAGTGTTGCTCTTCTTAATTTCCTCTTGATTATCCTCTTCAAGCCACCAACCCTAGCTCTTGTTCTTGCTCTTGTTTTCTCTTCTTCTTTCAAGACCACTTCTCTCTCACTCTATGTTTCTATTTTCCACTTCCCGATAACACTACTTACAAAACAACCACTAAATGCCCTTTTGTTTTGTGTCTAAGTCATAGGGTGAATTACCAAAATACCCTAAGGGTACTACACTCTTATATCTAGTCTTGCTACTTAATAAATCAAAAACCCAAATAAACTTAATAAGCCCGAATAAATATATATCGGTCCGAATAAATAATTACTAGACCGAATAAAATAATTACCGGACTGAATAAAATAATTACCGGGCCGAATAAAATAATCTTCTTTTCTCACTTCACACCAAAAACCCCTTTTTTCTCTCTTTCGCTCTATGTTTCTATTTTCTTTTTCTGATACAAAACCAACACACTAACTACTACTACTACTACATACTAACTACTACTACTACATATGTGCCTTGGTTTTGTTTTGATTCAAGACATGGGGTAATTACTAATATACCCTAAATAACACTACACTCTTAAATCTAGTCTTGCAACTTAATATAATAAAAACTCAAATAAACTAAATAAGCTAGAATAAATAAATACCGGTCCGAATAAATAATTACCAGACCGAATAATAAATCGCCTAATATATTAATAAATTTACCGGTTAAAAAATATAATTTATCACGAAATAAACATTAACCGAAAATTTTGAAAATAATAATATAATTATGATATTTAATAAATTGGGGCGTTACAACTTACGGTTTGTAATAGTTTAATTAGGCTTTTACTTTTTCCCTGTTTTTACTATTTGCACCCCTATTCCCCGAAGCATTACAATAGCGTAGGACTTTTATTTTCTATTTTTACCGCTTTTACTTATTACTGTATAATAATTAGGCGTGTATGGAAAGATTTAAAAACAAACGCTAGAAAACCTAATGTGCAAGATAAAATAACTGAAAACCAATCACTTTTCACACACGCACCTCTACGGTGACCCCTTGATGCCTTTGGGTTACAAAACAGTCATGTCCCTCGAACGTTGGACGCTTTAGCAAAGATCCTAGGTCAAAAGATCGTAGTCCCTCGATGACCCTTCGATGCTTCCTCGGTAAACGATCTTAGTCCCTTACGATAAATTGCTAAAGCGTCCTATAAGTTTCCTTTATGACTGTACGATGACCCGCACCGGTCCCTCACATCTAACGATAGGACTTCTTACTAACTAATGGTAGGCTAGCACTATCTAAAGGAGGAGGAAAAGAACAAAGACTTTTTGAGTAGGTAGATCGCTGGTAATCGCTTGCTCACAAACCAAAACAATTTTCACATCTCACACTTTCAAAAACAACTACTTTCAAAACGCTTTATAAACACTTTTGAGGACTGATACAAGGGTTAAAGCAGACTGCCTTACATTGGCATCTTCAAAACACTTTTCACAAAACAATACTTTTCCAATAAATATTTCCAAAACAAATATTTTTTATACATTCTCAACGATACGAGAATCATTACAAAATTGCCGCACTTAGGCATTTTCAAAATATTTTCAAACACACAAAGCATTTTTCAAAAGTGAGCTAGCGATTAAGAGCCCGTAGATAACTACGGATGAAAAGGGTGCTAACACCTTCCCTTTTAATAACCTACCCCCCTTACTAATAAAATTCTCAAAAGGTCTTTCTTGTTCTTTTCACCCTTTCCTTTATTGGACAAAACAAAAGTTGGTGGCGACTCTTGCTATCCGTAACATTTGTGATAAAATGCAAAACCAAAAGTCAGTTCTCCCACCGTATCACACTACACAACCCTCATGATGATTTTAAAGAGAAAACCTCTTTAAAAATTCATATTCTCTTGTTCAAAGTTATTGATGATCGCTAACTAATTTCCTTTTCTTATTTCATGTGATGGTGACAAATGGTAAGCAAGGAGAAGGAGAATTTGCGGCCTAACATGAAGCTTTGGAAGGAGGTGACAATTTGAAGTTTGGAGGGAGATTCAAAAGAAAGAAAGGAAATGAAGAACTCTCTTAGAAATCATAGGTTTAGGCAACAGAATATGTAACGTTGGTTGTACATTTGAAGCTTTAGGCAATTGAATAAATTGTAAAGAACTTTGTGAAACTTGTAGATTTGATATAATTGTACTCAAATTTATAACAAATTTGAATGATGAGAGGAATGACTTGAATTGTAACATAAAATGATCTTTGATTAATGAAACATGAGAGATCTTGAAATCTCTTTGGTTAAATTATTTGCAAATTATAGCAATTAAACCAATCTTATCCACAATGCAATAGAATTCCTTGGTTCAAAATAACCAGCTTGTAATCTCTCTTCACTTCTAATCTTGGAAAGAAAAGTGAAAAATATTCTATGTAGCCAAAAGGACAAACTTTCCCTCCAATAGCCTCTGTTGTACTCCAAAATTTGCCCTCTCATTTTTTACAAGATCTTCTCTTACATGGGTGGTTACAAACCCTTTCCTAAGAAAAAAAGAAATTTTTTGAGTGGTGTTTAAGTACCTTTCGATTGGCCCCATGACAAGCCTTTCGATTGGCATTGTGTCAAGGCCTTCGATTGGCATTCTGAATGTTTGTTGATTGGAATCTCCAAAATGCCCTTCGATTGGCCTTTCAGCAAAGCCTTTCAATTGGCCTAGCAACATGATCCTTCGATTGGCATTCCTAAAGCTTCCTTCGATTTGGAGCATCAGAGCTTCCTTCGATTGGAGCATCAGATCTTCCTTTGATTGGAGCATCAAAGTTTCCTTCGATTTGGAGCACCAGAGCTTCCTTCGATTGAAACATCAGAGCAAAGGCCCTTCAATTGGCATTCCAAAAGAGTCCATTCGAAGAAGCTTGCAAGGGTCCATTCGAAGAAGCTTGCAAAGAGTTCATTCGAAGGAGCTTCATTAGAGCCATTCGAAGGAGCCTCAAAAGAGTCCATCCGAAGAAGCTTGCAAAGAGTCCATTCGAAAGAGCTTCACCAGAGCCATTCGAAGGAGCCTCAAAAGAGTCCATTTGAAGAATATTGCAAAGAGTCCATTTGAAGGAGCTTCATCAGAGCCATTCGAAGGAGCTTCATCAGAGCCATTAGAAGAAGTTTGCAAAGGTCCATTTGAAGGAGGCCATTAGCCCATTCGAATTCCAGTTACATATCATTTAAAATTCAAAAGGGGAGACAAGATCCCATGAGTTTGGCCAACTTTACAAATTCCATTTCATGGCTTTCAAACATAATCAAGGTTGTTTAAACCTTTACCTTCTTGTCCCCTCTACCCCCTCTATATAAAGAGATCACAACTGTTGCAAAAAGGGGAGGAAAAAAACATTGGAGAGAGGCTTCCCACAAAATCCATCAAAGGTTGCCAGAATTTTCCAAGCAAAGCCACCCTTCAACAAAAGTAGCCAAGCCCAGAAGCCCCAGATCGAAGGTGCCTACATCCAGGAAGCGCCTAAATTGAAAGTCCAATCTACTGGTAAGAGAGGGTAAATTGTCCAACCTTGTGTTTGCATAACACATCCATACTTGTTATCACATTCAATTTGCCATCCTAGACAAGATCAAAGGGCATGGGTTTGGCACCCAGGTTATGTTCTTCGTTTGCTAACATTTGCTGCAGATTTATCCTGAAAAGACCCAGCTCGCGCAGCATCGAAGGGCCTGGGGTCCGATACCCAGGCCTTGTGTTTTATTTCGCTAACATACTTTTGCAGGTATAGCATCAAAGATCGAAGGAGACACCTTCTCTGGATCGAAGCCATGGCCTTATGGATCGAAGAAGACATCCCCTGCCTGGATCGAAGGGCATTCCCTTTCCTTGGATTGAAGGCTAGTTATGCTTACTCCTTAGCCCAATCGAAAGAAGGAATTTTATGAATAGAAAAGGCCACATCTCTCCTGAATCGAAGACCATATTTTTTCCTGGGATCGAAGCCCCCGCCTTTCCCTGCAATCGAAGGGTGCCCCCATTTGCATTTTTACTATTTGGTTCATTTTTCTATTGACTTCTTTTTTAACATTAAAATCAAAAATCACAAAAATATTAGGCTAGTTGTTTTTCCAACTAAATTAATTTTGTAAATAAATAAATTAATCATTTTAACATTTTCTTTAAAAATTAAAATTAAATAGATTTAGGCTTTATTTTCTTTTATACCAAAAATAACAAAAAGATTTCTTTTATATAGGATTTTTTAGACGTATTTTCTATTTTATGCGCGTTTATTTAATTCTGTATTTTTACTATTTATTGTATCTGTTCACCGGATGTAATAGATAAAAATTAGGACATTTACTGCTTTATTCCCCATTATCCTTGTATAATATAAATCCCCTCCCCGAAGCATTGTAATAGCGTAGGACCTCTATATTTTGCATTTTACTACTTTTCTTATTAACTGCTAGTAATTAGGGTTGTATGATAAGACTAATAATCAAACGCTAGCAAACTTAATAAAAATACAAAAATAACTGAAACACAACACAATTGCACACAAGCACCTCTAAGGTACGCCCACTTTGGTTGCCTTTTAAAAAACAGTCATGGGGCAGGAATGATTTAGCAAAGTCCCGTAAAAACAAAAGATTATAGTCCCTCGATGACCCTACAGTTTCCTTCTCGGTAAATGATCTAGTCCCTAAAACAGAATTGCTAAAACATCTCCATAATTGCCTTCGTGATTGTAACGTCCCTTCGATTGTCCCTCAAAACATCCAACGACAAGGCTACCTACTCACTAATATTAAGATAGCACTGTCTAAAGGAAAAGAGGAAAAGAACTACCTTTTATAGTATAAAAGTAGATAACTGTTAGAAGTTTTCTAAAAAAAAAATACTTTTTGCACTTACACACAAATACTAGTTTTCAAAAACAATTTCAAAACATTTACTTTGTTAACACTCTTGAGGACTGATACAAGAGTTAAACACAAAGCAAATCTCCGCACTAAGGCTTTTCAAAACATTTTTTCAAACACACAAAGCACAAAGCATTTTCAAAATGAGCAAACCTCTAAGAGCCCGTGGAAAACCACAGATGGAAAGGGTGCTAACACCTTCCCTTTCCATAATCTACCCCCCTTACTCAGAAAACATCTCGAAAAGGTCTTTTTCTGTTCTTTTCACCCTTTGCTTTGTTGGATAAAAGAAAATACGGTGGCGACTCTTGCTTACCGCGCATTTGCGAACAAAAAACGCAAAATCAGTATATAAAAGTTCAGTTATGCCACCCTAAAACAGCCTCTCTAACATTCAAACTCTAAAAAGCCCAAAATATACTCTAAAAAGACCAAAAGATCTTTACTAGCCTCCCCATTATAACTTCACCATTTGAACTCAAAAATTATCCTCAAACACGACCAAACAAATCAAAGAACTAAAAGTAATAAACCAAAAAATCAGGCATCAACAAGTTTTGAAAAACGGAAAACAAATTTTATGGCTCAAATGAAAAACGGTTCACACGAAGAAATATACTTACCACTAAACTACAATGATAACATAAACATGAAATGAATACTAAATAAAAAGAATACGCCAAACATTCTAAAACAATACTAGTTCACAAATGAATCACAACTAGCAAACATAATCACCGGTAGATGAAAAAAGAACAAAAATGAGGTATTTTCGCTCTTCCAACAATCTTGCAAACAATAGACTAAATTATTCATTCATCCAAAAACTTACATTGAAAATATTAAAGCAAGAATCTCAAGGAATTTTCAATGTTGTAATGTGGCTTGGTTAACAAACAAGGAATAATTCCTAAGGCTAATCAAAACAAAAACTTTCCTAAACCTAAGGGAGTTATCAATTCACCAAAGTTTCAAACAATAGAATTTCAATCAAACTTCTTCTGAATCCCAAATTTCACACCAAAGCACATAACTTATTAACACAACATTATTCGAACTCTTTTTGTTTTTCTTTTTCAAAGATTTTTTCAATTTTTTTCTTTCTTTTTCTATCACTTCTTTTTCACATTTTTTTCCTTTCTCATCCTCATAGAAATCACAACATAAAAACACAATCATTTTTCTCCCCAACTTGAATCCAACCATCATCATAATGTGAATACTACCTACTTTCTAAGGCAAGGTAAAAATTCAATTATAAATCATAGTTAAGGGTTCAAGAAAACAAATAATTAACATCCATGAAAAAAGGAAAACTAAACACTCATAGACAAGCATTTAGCAAAAACAACATGGATATCGACAAAAAGCTCAAAGGGTTATAAATGATCACACACTCACAAGGTGAATTAACTATTTGGCTAAGGGGTATTTGTGCTCAAAATGGAACAAAAAAAAGCCTCGATCACTTTCTTGCATTAATACAATCAACACAAACAAAAGATTAAACATAATAAAATCCAGTTAAAACAAGAATTGTGGTCTCCAGCATATGTGAACAATGGAAAGCTACCTCACAAAAAAGGGTAGGAACTAAAGTGATTCAAAAATGAACAAGTGTACAAAATAATGAATGGCATAAAAATTGTAAAAAGTCTAAGTATCATGAATATGCGAAAGTATAGAAAGCGATAAACACATAACTCAAACGTGTACAAATTTTTTAACAAAATCATTACCACACGTTCGTAAGTTGAAACACTTAAACTTGGAAAATCACCAAAAGTGACTTCAAGCTATCGAACCAAAATTGAGTCCAAACAACAACAAAAGAATTAAGTATACTAATATTATTTACTACTACAATACCTAGGTGGAAGTGGGAAAAAGAAAAGCCAAACAAAAATTTAAAAAGAATTTACTGGATTTGCACAGCAGAGCGCACTAAGTGGTATGGAGCATACTTAACGCGCTACACCATATTGCAGAAAAAAGACAGCAGCATCTGGTGCAGCTGCTATGCAACTCCACCATCACCAACACACTCTATGCGCATAAATTAGATTATTTACAACATTAACAAACACACTTTCACAAGCTAAACACGACAAGCTTGTGGAAAAACACAATTTTACATAACAAAACACAAAAATTAAAAGTGTATTTAACAAGTTGAAAAGTGAGAATTTGAAATTTAAAAAATATTCTGAGTTCAACTTGTTAAAACATAAGTCAACACATAACAAAAACGAATACAAATAAAAACAATATAACATGTTTGTTTTACGTTGTAAACTCGACGCCTTTATTGTACGAGCTAGTAACCTCCTCTCGTCATGCCATGTGTTGTACCCCAAAATTTTCCCTCTCATTTTGTCAAGATTTCCCCTCACAAGACTCTTTGGACTCCAGACAGGATTAGGGTTTGCTCTGCTCAAGACATCTCCTTGCACTGTTGACCTGGAATTAGGGTTTGAGTTTGCACAGGATTTTTTGGACTTCCAATACTAAATGTGACTTTCATACTTGATGTTGGACTTATAAGATTTCCCATACCAAGTTTCAAGCTTTGAATCAAATTTTTGCCCAGTCAATTGGGCAGTTGACCTAAATATCAGCTGTATTGGGGGGAAAGTCAACTGTGGCCAATTTATAGTCAAACCTCATAATTTTTGATCCATATCAATATTATAAACTCATATGAACCATTTGATCAAGTTTGGACCACAACTCCTCAAGAAATTTGATCAGATCACCAAAAGGGCAAAATGGTCATTTTTAGGGTTTTGACTGTAGAAGGGCAATTTCTGATTTCCCCTAGCCAATGGAAAATTGGGTTCAAGCATGGATTCAAGGACTCTATGGCATCATCTTAACCTAATCACAAGGTTCAAAAGATCTCAAAAGCATTGGATTGACAGATGAATTTTCCAGTCAACTGATCAAAAATCAACTGTACACTGAAAAGTCAAACTTTAACTATTTGGTCAAAATCAAGTGCCAAGGGTCATTTTTCATCAAGATGGGTCAAAACATGAAAAATTTTCACCAATAAACCTAATTTTGGAAATTAGGGTTTAAGATTGAAAATTTTCATAACTTAGAAATTTTCTAAGTTATGAAAATTTCTGATTTTTTCCCAACTTTTTCCCCATGATGCAATTGGATTCAAAGAAAACTTCCAACATGAAAGTTGTAGTCCTCCACAAAATCTACAACTTTTATTCACAAAGTTTTCCCAAAAGATGCTTGGATCTCAAGTTATGATTTTATGAACAAAGGTCCAAAAACTTTCTAACTTAGTGAAATTTTGCCCTAGTTTAGGCAGGATTTTGACCTATCTTCATGGCAATATTTCACATAGTTCCAAGTGGAATCTCAAAATGAATTTCAAATATGGATTGTAGAGCATGTTACAAGCTTTCCAAAATGTCCAAGAACTCTTCAAAATCATTTGTGGTTATGGAGAATAGAAGGATTGAAAATGGAAAAATATCACTTTTGTCCATGGCATTTTTCATGTTGCTACAAGTTGCAAATTCTGTCCAAACCTTGCTTGTCCTTGTTTACACGTCCTAAAACCTTTCCACACTCATAAATTAAATGCAAACACATTAGATTAAGGCTTTGTTCTGATCTATGGAACATTACACATTGAATTAATCCATTTTTGGAAAAAAGATAACAATGCCATTTTGATAAAGGTTGCTTTATGCAATTTTGTTTCTCTTGAGCTGTGAACCCAATCTTTTACAGAAAACCAACTCCACAAACTTAGGGAAAGGTACACCAACTATCAGCATGCTTGGAGCTAGCCTGTACAGGCCATAGCATTGTCAAAATCACCTTTTACTTCAAAACCAAGCAATTGTGCAAAAGGTCAATAACTTTGCAATCTGATATAACCAAGCTTTGTAAACATTTCAAACAAGTTTTACACATTGCCTAAGGTCAGAAACACGAGCTCACCATCTCTCAAACACCCTTGTACACCAAAAACCCCATTTTCTACCAAAACAGGGCAGGATCTGCAAATCACAAGCCATCTTCACATTGCCTCGTGCGTTTTGTCCCAAACCAGTTCCAACACACTCCATACAACTTACCTAAACTATCTCAACCATTCCTAAGTCACTGTAACTCCACTTACACACTTCACCATTTTTGCTTTGAAGCTTTGCAGGTTGAGTTCTATAGAGACATCCAGGCCATTTCAAAGCAAACTAAGCATTGGGAAAGGTCAAGGAAACATCAAGAAAGCTCAAAAGAACCTCAGGTCTCACTGAAAGTTGTTGCATTGCCATACTTGAGCTTGACTCAAACAGGTAAAGTTCAAACTTCTATCTCCTTATTTAGGAATCATTAGGCTTAGGTTTATGAAGTAAAAATGTAGTCCTCATTGCCCTTGAACTGTACATATTCTTAGAATTCATTTATGTTAACTGAGCTAGGAGTATTTGATAGTTGAACTTTCTGGAAAAAAATAGGTCAGGATTTAGGGCCAAAGAAATTCTCTCTGGTCTTTGAGAGTTAGATTAAGTTTTTTACATGGTTAAAATCGTGTGATCAAGAGCTATAACTTTCATGTTGCAAGTTTTTGTTTTTAAGCACAAATGCAGGAGATAAAGATTTGAACTATGGCGCGCGTGTTTCAGTCTCAAGGACAGGGATGAAGTTGGACTTTAGGCTGAGCTTGGTTTGGCTTGCTATTTGCACCCCTTACCCTGCTGTTTACACCCCCCTTGGCCCATTTGATTTATTTTTTTATATTTTCTCATTTATTTTACATTTTCTGACTTTTATTTATTTTTCTGAACATTAAAAATTACAAAAAATATTTTCTTAAATTTTCACAATTTATTTTATTTTTTATTTTATTTTTGGCATAATATTTAGTTTATTAGGTTTAATACATTTATTTTCTTAAATAAAAAACTTGTAAATATTATAAAGAATATTATATATATATATATATATATATATATATATATATATATATATATATATATATATATATATATATATATATATATATATTTTATTATTTATACACTTAAATAATATTTTCTCACACATTTTTATTTATAAATATTTTGCATATATTATTTTTATTTTCTTTGTACATAAATAAAATGAATAAATAAATTATATAATATATATATTTCCTTAAAACAAAATTAGGGTTTCTTCACCCTTTCCAAAAATAATCATTAATATTTTTCTTATTTTGATACATTAAATAATTTATTTTACATACATAAAATAAATACAAAAACATTTTGCATATTTATATTTAATTGCTTATTTAAATATTGTCTATTTATTTATTTGTACAAATAAATTCAATATGGTTGTAATAGTTGACTTAGGGTTTTATTTTCTTGCAAATATCCCCCTATTCAAACTTGTATCCCCCTCCCATATCAATGTTGTAATAGTTGTAGATTTACTTTTACGCATTTTATTACTTTCAAATATGCCATGATAGAAAGATTAGGGTTTGTATGATAACCAAAATCAAAACAAATAGCTTGACTAATGCAAGACAAAGATGCATGAAAATAACAACACAATGCACACAAGCACCCCTAGGGTTTCATCCACTTGTTGCCTTAAAAATGGCCATGGTATGCATGCTAGGTATCTTGGCAAAACAAAATCAAAACAAAAAGATCATAGTCCCTCGATGACGCTATCTTGGTTGCCTATACAAAATGATCTAGTCCCTCAAAAATTTGCTAAGATACTTGGCACAATTGCTATCATGGTCATACGATGACCCACGCCTGTCCCGTTTAACATCCAAACACAAGGTTGTTTACCAAATGCAATGGTAAAACAACAATGTCAAAGGGTTAAAAATGTGTAGGAAAGACTTTTGAGTAGGTAGGTAGATGCTCCTAGTTACTTGATCAAAGCTTGCAAACATCCTTTCTATTTTCAAACCATCACACAATTTCAAAACATTTCCCAAAACAAACTTTCAAACATTGAAACATTTTTCAAAAGAAAAACACATTTGTATACATTCAAACAAGAATCATTACAAAAGTTGCCTAGACAAAGGCCTCTTTTTAAAATACTTTCAAAACCACACACAAAAGCACCATTTCAAACAATTGAAAAGCAAAAGCAAGTGATCTAAATCAAGTAACTAAGAACCCATGGAAAACCATGGATGAAAAGGGTGCTAGCACCTTCCCTTTTCATAATCTACCCCCCGAACCTAAGAAAACATCTCAAAGGTCTTTCCTGTGCTTTTTGACCTTTCCTTTGGATAAATAAAAAGTCGGTGGCGACTCTTGCTAAACTGAAACATTTGCGAATACAAACGCAAAACCTCAAGTCAGTTCTCCCACCGCATCACAGAACTGGCGACTCTGTTGGGGATTTAAATAAAAGTGGAGTTACCTTAGGGTTTAGATCACCTTTACATGCTTATATTGATTGACTTGTTTGCTTTACATTTGGTTCTATTGTTTGGGTTTAAATTCTCCACCCAGATTTGGGAAACATTCATAGGTAAATAGCAATACATTATGGAAACTGTACGGGGTATACCGACATGGTTGAAGCAATAGCTATATTAGTGCGACATATTTATGGGTACTGGTAGCCTTTGAGTTAATCAAAGAGAATACAGGGCCGATGAGTGATGTCATGAAGCACTAATGGACTTTTAGAACCTTTACTTGACCAACTTGGCCTTTTTAGGGGTAGTGAGATGACCGGCTTTGGTGCAGTCCGAAGTTGGTAGATACTCGATACTACACTCATTGAGGGTTGTTTTCTTGGAATATTTTGGTCACCAGTAAAGTGGCCAAACTGAAACACTGAACACAGGAAATAATCCAGTGATATTGAGCTCCTTAGAACCTGGTTACTATTTATAGGACAGGTTGAGCCAACTAAACTTCAAGAGGGTACTTACCTATGAAACCCTATGCAAGCCTGAAACTAGGATCTTGTGTGATTTGTTTGTACATATATACTTGTGCATAACATCATAACATCATGAAGCATCATATGCATCCACTAAACATTTCAAGGATTTGGATCTTCATCTTTGTTCCTGTTTTGTAGGTAATGGATTCACTTCGCAGGAAAACAATCCAAGTCAACCTTGTGAGAAGTCCTCCTCAACTCAAGGAGATAGCTTCAAGGATTCCTGAGAATTCTCCATTCACCGAGAGGCATGGTCGTCTTCTCAACTTAGTCAACACCAACACTGAGGAGGACATGGTGAAAGTTATCTTCCAGTTCTTTGACCCCCTACACCACTGATTCACATTTCCTGATTACCAGCTTGTGCCTACTTTGGAGGAATTTTCTCAACTCCTGAGGATTCCTACTCTCCATCAACTACCCTACAACGGTACGGAAAGAGATCCAAAGCCTGAAGATGTTGCTCAAGCCCTACACTTGCAACCATCTGATGTCAAAGGTCATTTGGAAACTAGAAGTGGTGTCAAGGGTTTCTTGTCAAAGTTTCTGTTTGAGAAAGCTCAAGAATGCTGGAATTCCTTGGACTTACAAGCTTTTGAGGAGATTGTAGCTCTTCTCATATATGGGTTGGTCTTGTTCTCAAACCCTGACCAACTTATAGATGTGAATGCTGTCAAGATTTTCATGTCCCGGAATCTTGTGCCTACTTTGCTTGGGGATATCCTCCACTCATTTCACACTCGAACAATGAGAAAAAGAGGTGTTCTCATGTGCTGTACTCCTCTACTAGAAAGATGGATTATTTCTCATCTTCCCCAATCAGTTTTGAAGAATGAGCAAGGTCTGAGGTGGTCACAATGGTTGATGAACCTTACACATTCAGATGTTCATTGGTGTTCTCGATCACGAGAAAATGTTATCATCATTGACCGTTGTGGGGAATTCCCTAATGTCCCTCTACTTGGCGTTAGGGGAGGCATCACCTACAACCCTTGCTTGGCTCTGAGACAGTTTGGGTATGCCCGAAGGGATGGCCCACATGACATGCTGATTCCAGACTTGGTTTTTGACTTCGACAACGATGATCAAGGACTTCGACAAAGGTTTATCCGAGCTTGGAGAATGCCCAACAAAGTGGACAGTAAGACCTTTCGACACAAGAAGTCCATCCCTCTTGAGCCTTACCTCAATTGGGTACGAACCCGCGCCCAAAGTCTTATGATGCCTTACCCCTACATTCTTCCTGTGATCAAAGAGCCTGTTATGGAAGGAGGGGTTCCATACACCCTCCTACATCCTAACATGCCAACATCACTAGAAGATTTGCAAAGGAGTTAGATACAGCTCATGGGAGAGCGCGATACGTTCGAAGCCCAATTCTACGCTAGTGAGAAGAAGGTTTTGGAAATTACTCGTCAACTTCATGAAGAGCAGACTCTCAACACCTACATTGCACCAAAGAGGATGTGCAATGTCTTTTTACATTAGAATTTTGTATTATTTTGCCCATGGGGCATTTATGTACTAACAAATTCTATCTTATTAATATGAAGTGTGTTCCTTTTTGTTTAAAACAAATTTGAATTTCTGAATCCTTGAATGCATTACATGAATACATATCATTCATCATATGCATAAACAGGTCATCACACCAGGTTTCCTTATCTCTCTGTTGTTTATTTCAGCAAGATGGATATTGAGCAGACGGTTAAAGACTTACAAGCGCAGAATTCTCAATTTCAACAGCTACTTCTGACCTTGGCAAAGGGGCAGGAGGAGCTCAAAACCTTGCTGGAAAAGGAGAAGGAGAAAAAGAAAAAGAAAAGACTTGGTGTGGCTACCTTGGGAAGAATATTTGAAGGTTAAGCTAGAAGGGTCCTAGATTTCCCCTCAACATCTGATGAAGGGGTAGGAAAAGGAAATGGAACTGCGGTGCAATCTGAGTCTGAGGAAGAAGAAGATGAAGAGGATGAAGACTATTCTGAGCAGCAGTACCCTCCTGCAGACGACAAATACAAGAATCTGGAAGAACGTCTGGCTGCCATGGAGGTGCAGAGAGTGCCTGGGCTGGACTTTGAAGAGCTAGGGTTGGTTGTTGGGATTATGATTCCCCCTAAATTCAAAGTGCCTCTTTTTTCTAAATACGACGGTTTGTCTTGTCCAAAGATGCATCTACGGTCTTACGTCAGAAAAATCCAACCGCATTCTTCTGATAAAGATCTATGGGTTCATTTCTTCCAGGACAGTCTTTCGGGGACGCAGTTAGATTGGTTCTACCAGCTAGAAAGGTCTGATGTGCATAATTGGGAGGATTTGGCAGCTTCCTTCTACAGACAATATCAATATAATGCGGATTTAGCACCAACCCATACTCAATTACAGAGTATGGGCATGGTCTCAAATGAAGGTTTCAAAGAGTATGCCCAGAAATGGAGAGACTTGGCGGGACGAGTACAACCACCTCTATCTGAGAGGGAGCTTGTAGATATGTTCTTGGGTACACTGTCAGGCCCCTTTTTAATCACCTGATTGGAAGTTTGTCTGTGGGTTTCACCGAGTTGATTCTAACTGGTGAGAGAGTCAAAGCCGGAATCAAGAGCGGGAAAATTCAAAAGGATGCATCTGCTTCCGCTGCCATCAAAAAGACTTTTCCAACAAAGAAAGAAGTCTCAGTTGTCTACTCCCAAAGAAGTCAAGGAAGAGTTGAGCGTCGGCCAGTGGTGGGGGCTGTAATGATTCAGAAGACTGCAGCTGATCAGCCTAGAAACAATCAACCCAGAACCAACCAAGCAAGGGTGGAAAGGCCTGCACGATAATTCACCCGGATAAACATGACACCTGCTCAGGTTCTCCCTCATATCTTAAAGTTAAACCTTGCAAGTTTGAAAGAGGCGCCGAAGAATCCGAATACGTCTTCTCCTTACTACCATTCAAATGCAAAGTGTGCTTACCATTCAGACAGCCTGGGGCACGACACCAACAATTGTTGGGCCCTCAAAAATAAGATTCAGGATTTAATAGATGCTAAAGAAGTTGAATTCGACGCCCCTAAAAAGCCTAATGTGATCTCTGCTCCAATGCCAAAGCATGGCCACAATGCCCATGCTATTGAAGAGGATCGATTTGTTGCTGTTGTTGATGATTTGATGACTCCGCTACCGATAATCAAGTTGAATTTGCTGAAGGCTGGGTTTTCCCAGGTTGTAAATAAGATTGCTACATTTGTTCATCCTTACCTACCGATTGTCCGTTGTTGAAGTTAGGCATCCAACGCCTAATGGATAATCAAGAAATACTTTTTGAAAAGACACCTGTTACACCGACTCCTGTCAATGATGTTTCGATAATTACCATATCCGCCAATCTTTCCAAGGTCTCCAAAAGACCTATTAAGATTACATTTGATCCGAAGATTGTACCTTTGAAGATAAATATGATGGGGCCTATCCCGTACAAGTCCAACAAATCAATATCGTGGAACTATGGGGGAGAGATCTTTTACCATGGTGTTAAACAAATTGAATCAACTGAAGAGAGTTATGATGAAGAGACTTCTGACATTGGAAACATTGCCGGAACGAGTAAAATCAACCGCAGCGGAAGAATTTTCTCTCCAGAGATTGCACCTCCAAAGGAAATCTTCGGACCCTCAGCCGCTCCTAAGGTTACCCCTGTGCCGGTCAACATATCTGTGAGAACTCCAGTTATTGAAGAAGTTGTTACTCATGTGGTTGTCCCCTTTGCTACTGATGATGATAGAGGGAAAGGGATCCAAGAAGAGCCTGTCAGGACGAGGGCTCAGCCGTTGATCATCCCTGAAAACTCTCAAAAAGAAATGGAAGAGATTTTGAAAATAATCAAGAAAAGAGATTATAATGTTGTGGAGCAACTGGGGCAAACCCCCTCAAAAATCTCTATGCTGGCCTTGCTACTTTGTTCAGAAGCTCATGCCAAAGCTTTGATCAAATTCTTGAAGACGACCCATATGCCCCAGGAAACCTCCGCGGATCAGTTCCAGGAATGTGTAGCTAGCCTAACAGCAGACAACGGTTTAGGATTCTCCGATGCTGATCTAACAATCAAAGGGAGAAAACATAATGACGCTTTGCATGTCTCAGTAGAATATAGAGGGACTACTCTGGCACACGTTATGGTAGACACTGGTTCATCGCTGAACGTCTAAAGCATTGGATAGGCTAGATTGTGAAGGTCTAACCTTGAAGCCCATCAACATCATTGTCAGAGCCTTTGATGGTACTAAACGGATGGTCCCCGGGGAGGTGGACATCCCGATTAAATTGGGAACTGAAACCTTCAACTCCACATTCTATGTCATGGACATCCGTCCCTCTTATTCTTGCTTGTTGGGAAGACCCTGGATTCATCATGCTGGAGCCGTTACTTTGACTCTGCATCAGAAGCTTAAGTACCCTGTCCATGGGAAAATTGTGACAGTTCACGGTGAAGAGGAATACATGATAAGCCATCTTAATTCTTTTCGCTATATGGAATTGGATGGTGAGTTCATCGAGACCCCCTTTCAACACTTCGAACAAGTTTCTGAAGAGATTGCAGCAACCAAGACAGTGCCTTCTGTACCCATGATTACTCGACCTCCGCCTCGGATGTCGTCACTCAAAGATGCAAAGGCTATGATTGAAGAAGCAGGAAGCACAATCTGGGGGCAGCTTCCTGATTTTCCTTTCAAGTCTGATAAATTCGGCTTGGGTTTCACTGCTTCTGCTCAAAAGGCTGTGCGTCTCTCCCGGGCTGGAGGGCCACCAGTGAAGATCACCCATCATGGAGTCAATGCTTTGGAGGATAGTGAAGATGAGAGAAATCTGGAAGACTGGATTTTCCCTACTGTGGAAGGAGGACTGTGCAATTGAGAGGCAAAAGACTTTGTTCCCATTACTTTCATGAATCAGTAATTTATCTTTCAAACATTTCTGTTGATTTGTAATAATTCCTAAACAATTCGTACACTTTTAACCTCGTGCCTTACCCGAGGTACATAGGTCCATTTGTAAGGGTTTGATTTTTCATCGTCATATGCCATTTTAACGAATCATGGACGTTTTCACATATAAACTTTTGTGTTCATTTTCTTTCTTTTTGCATTTTATTTGTTTAAAGGTGGCTATCCCTTACACACACCCACACTCACCAATGCAAGTACCCATCCATTCCGGATTCCATGGGTAACAATTCTTCTATGGCCTTCAGTGACTCTGAAGATCTGGTCAATCATGCCGAATACGAAGGTGATGAAGACTGTGAAGTGCCTGGAGAATTGGCTAGACTGTTACAACAGGAAGAAAGGGCTATTCTACCACATGAGGATTTGTTAGAGACAATCAACTTGGGAACTGAGGAAGACAGAAAAGAAGTTAGAGTGGGTGCCAACCTAGAGCCAAGTGTCAAGGAGCGCTTAGTTCAGATGTTGAATGAATATGTTGAGATCTTCGCCTGGTCATACGAAGACATGCCGCGACTTGATACAGATATTATGGTTCACCGTCTCCCCACAAGAGAAGACTGTCCACCAATTAAACAGAAAATTTGCCGCATGAGGCCCGACATGTCTGAAAAGATCAAAGCTGAAGTTATGAAGCAGTTCAATGTTGGATTTCTTGTTGTTACTTCCTATCCACAGTGGGTTGCTAACATTGTGCCCGTGCCTAAGAAGGACGGCAAAGTCAGAATATGCATCGATTACAAAGACTTAAACAGGGCTAGCCCTAAAGATGACTTTCCACTACCGCACATTGACATCTTGGTTGACAATACAGCTCAGCACAAGGTATTTTCTTTCATGGACGGATTTTCGGGTTACAACCAGATCAAAATGGCACCCGAAGACATGGAGAAAACTACTTTTGTTACACAGTGGGGTACGTTCTGTTATAAAGTGATGCCATTCGGACTGAAGAATGTCGGGGCAACCTATCAACGCGCCATGGTAGCTTTGTTTCATGATATGATACATCATGAGATAGAGGTCTACGTAGATGACATGATAGCCCGATCACAAGCTGAAGAAGAACACCTCGACCATCTGCAAAAGCTGTTTGTCAGGTTGAAGGAGTATAAGCTCAGACTGAACCCTAACAAGTGCACTTTCGGAGTCAGGTCCGGTAAAATCTTGGGTTTCATAGTTAGCAACAAAGGCATCGAGGTTGATCCTGCCAAAGTCAAAGCTATACAAGAAATGCACGCCCCTCGCACTGAGAAGGAGGTCAGAGGTTTCTTGGGACGCCTAAACCACATTGCAAGGTTCATTTCTCACCTAACATCTACCTGTGAACCAATCTTCAAGCTGTTGAAGAAAGATCGGGTGGTTAAATGGAATGATGACTGTCAAGTTGCTTTTGATAAAATCAAGGAGTATTTGCTAGAACCTGTTATCTTGATGCCTCCCGTCGAAGGAAGACCGCTAATCATGTATCTGTCTGTCTTGGAGAATTCAATGGGGTGCGTATTGGGCCGACATGATGAGTCTGGCCAAAAAGAGCATGCCATTTATTACCTTAGCAAAAAGTTTACCGACTGTGAGACCCGATACTCATTGCTCGAGAAAACTTGTTGCACTTTGGTATGGGCTGCTCGCCGACTAAGGCAGTATATGTTGACTCATACCACTTTGCTGATCTCTAAGATGGATCCGATCAAGTACATCTTTGAGAAGCCTGCTCTACCCGGAAGAATCACTAGGTGGAAGATGATCCTCACAGAATACGATATACAGTACACGACCCAAAAAGATATAAAGGGAAGTGTGCTAGCTGATCATCTAGCCCATCAAGCTGTCGAAGATTACCAATCCATGAGGTTCGACTTCCCCGACGAGGATATCATGACACTGGACAACATTGAAGAGAACAGACCGTATGACAGACCTGAACAAGGATCCTGATGGACCCTGTACTTTAATGATGCTTCTAATGCACTTGGCAACAGTATCGGTGTTGTACTTATCTCTTCAGAAGGTTTCCATACACCTTTCACTGCCAGACTCTGCTTCAGCTGTACCAACAACATGGCAGAGTATGAAGCTTGTATCTTTGGTCTCAAGGCTGCCATAGACTTGGGAATCAAATCCTTGATTGTGTTTGGGGACTCAGCTTTGGTCATCAGTCAGATCAAAGGAGAGTGGGATACTAAACATCCAAACCTCATCCCTTACAATGAACATGTCTTGACATTGATACCACATTTCGAGCAGATTACCTTCGAGCACTTCCCGCGAGAAGAAAATTAGCTAGCGGATGCTCTAGCTACAATGTCATCCATGTTTAAACTAAACTGGGATAATGAGGCTACCCAAATCACCATTGAACGAATGGATGAACCTACACATTGTCACGAGATTAATACCAAATAAGTAGTGGACCGACCATGGTTTCATGACGTCAAAAGGTATCTCGAAGCACAAGAATACCCTGAAGGAGCTTCAGTCAACGACAAAAAGTTCCTGAGGAGATTCTCTGCCAAGTTCTTCCTGAGTAATGGTATCCTATACAAGCGCAATCATGATTTCATTCTACTCCGTTGTGTGGAAAAGATTGAAGCTGAGCAGATCATGGCTGAACTGCACAATGGTACCTTTGGCACTCACTCTAGAGGACATACGATGGCGAAGAAGATTCTACAGGCAGGCTATTACTGGTCTACCATAGAAGCTGACTGTCATCAACATTCCAGAACTTGTCACAAATGTCAAATCTATGCAGACAAGGTACATATACCTCCAGTTCCTCTCAATGTCTTAACAGCTCCTTGGCCATTCGCCATGTGGAGAATCGACATGATCGGAGAGATCAAGCCTACAACATCCAATGGACATTGCTTCATCCTAGTGGCCATTGATTACTTCACCAAGTGGGTCGAAGCAGCTTCCTTCGCCTCCGTTACAAAGAATGTGGTTGCCCGCTTCATAAAACAGAACCTCATTTTCCGTTACGGTATCCCCGATAGGATTATCACTAACAACGGTACGAACCTGAATAACACTATGATCACCGCTCTGTGTGAGCAGTTCCAGATTCAACATCACAATTCATCTCCCTATCGGCCAAAGATGAACGGTGTTGTTGAAGCTGCTAACAAAAATATCAAGAAGATCATACAAAAGATGATAGTCACCTACAAGGACTGGCATGAGATGTTACCGTTTGCTCTGCACGGGTACCGTACCACGGCACGAACATCAACTGGGGCAACGCCTTATTCTCTGGTATACGGCATGGACGTTGTTTTACTTATCAAGGTTCAGATTCCCTCCTTGAGAATCATGAAGGATGCTGGTTTGAGTGAAGACGATTGGATTCAGACCTGGCTTGATCAACTTAACTTGATTGACGAAAAGCGACTTACTGCTGTTTGTCATGGTCAGGGGTATCAGAAACGCGTGATCAAGGCTTTCAACAAGAAAGTCAGGCGCCGGGTATATCAAGTCGTAGATCTTGTAATCAAGCGGATCTTCTTGCCACAAAGTGATCCCAGGGGCAAATGGACTCCTACTTACGAAGGACCATTTGTGATCAAAAACATCTTTTCTGGTGGGGCAATGATCTTGACCACCATGGACAGCGATGACCTGCCGCACCCTGCAAACACAGACATAGTCAAAAGATACTACGCATAAACGACCCGGAAAGTTGAAAACCCGAAAGGGAGACTTGGTAAAAAATGGGCATCCCGGTGAATCGAAAACCCGAAAGGGCGGTTCAGGAAAAAATTAGGGATAAATAAAAAAATTGTACACCCGGCAAGTTGAAAACCCAAAAGGGCGACTTGGGCAAAAAAGGGTTTCCCGGTGGGATGAAAAACCGAAAGGGCGGTCCAGGCAAAAGTTAGGGAATTAAAGCGTATGCATATGTCTCGTCGGATCACTTTAAAGACAATCTCTTCACCAGACAAGCTCCAGGCTTCTGATCAATTCAATCATCTTCGGGCAAAGCAACGAATGGACAAGATATTCGGAGTTACGAAGGCTATAGCAGAATGGGAACCCCATGGAATTTTTACACATAGCCATCTTTCTTTGTATAAATTTTTCTCATTTTTTATGACAACATTCTCTTACTAGGATGTTTGTCTCCTTTGTACAAAATACTTACACAAAGTTAATACAAAGATACTTCAAAGTGCAGAAAACTATTTGTCTTTTCCTTTTTTACACTTGTGTTTTATTTGAAAACGTCCAATGATTTATTAAATGAGCATATGCATTTGAATATAATCACCGTTTACAAATAAACGAAATGTGAAAGAATAATTACTGACAGGTTGAAAGTATAGGAAAACGTCTTTAGGCTATTCCAAGAGAAATCCCCTGCAGTACATCATCTGGATCCCTAGAGGAGCTAAAACCTTGAAATACATACCCCCGGCGGAATTAAATTTCAAAATCCCTACCAGAGTCCAATCTACAAATTCCAAATCCCCATCGGAGTTATATTTTCAAACCTTTAATTCTCATCAGAGTTAAGTTTTCAAACTCCCAATCCCCAGCGGAGCAAACACTTTGGGTCATAAATCCTCAGCAAAGATGAAACCTTCTTCCCCAGCAAAGTCAAAATTCCATCTACCAATCCATAGTGGAAACCATTCAGTTTCCCCAGATTTCCCAGCAAGTTGTCTTAAAGTCTGAGAATCAACCAGATAACAGTTAACTTTTATCCACAACCTCCGGATAATTCCCCAGTAGAGCGGCATACAACCAAAACTCTTGATTTGGTTCCAAACAGGAATAAACCTCTTCCCCTAGAGTCTTGAACTTACCCTCCAGCAGGATAGCTACTCTTTAGCAGTATAGTTATTCCCCACAGAGTTTCTTACTCCCCAACAGAATGAAGATTCTCATTCTTAACTCTCCAGTTTGAAGTTCCCCAGGGATTTATTTTCCCCTAGCAGATTGAAGATTCTCATTCCTAATTCCCCAGTGAAGTTTCCAGAGTTTTCATTACTTCTCAGCATGAATTTGTCCAAAAAAATTAATTCCCCGCTGATCTAAGATTCTCTTTCTCACTTCTCCAGTGAAGCCCCCAAGGTTTCAATTTCCCCAGGAGATCGAAGATTCTCATTCTTAATTCTCCTCAGAAGCCATCAAAGTCTTCCTTATCCTCCAGCAGATCAAGATTTTCTTTCATTTAATCCCCAGTAGAGATTCGTCAGAGTTTCCTTATTCCCCAGCCAAGTAAGGATTCCCATGGTGTAATCTTCAGCCATAGTCATCAAAGTTCACTGGATTCCCCAAGCAGGTTTCTCAAGTAGACTTGAAGGATCCCTATATCCCCAGGAAAGTCATAAGGATTCTCACATTCCTACAGAAGTTGTCAAAGTTCTTGTTAATCCCCGCAAGTTACAAAGGATTTTCTATCTCCAACATTGGTCCAAGGATTTCTCATCCTCAGCAATCAAGGATTTTGAATCTACAGCAGCGGTAAAGGATTTATTTTCCCCGACAGCAGTCAAAGATTTCATTATCTCCAACTATCAAGGATTTATTTTCCTCAGCAAGACAGCTAATTAGCTTACATGCGTATACATCACATTCATATGTCATAAACATTGATAAAGCACATTTTATTGCATCATACATTTCATGCAACATAACTTTGTGTTTCAGCTAACATTTTACCCTTTTCAGGATAAGATTAAAAGTTATCTTTAACAAATATTCCGATTTCAGATACAGTACGGATACACTCCAAGACATGGAAGTCATTCTGCTACTCATTCGGATCTCTTAGTCAAGATACAGTATGGATACACCCCAGACATGGAGGTCATTCTATTACTCATTCAGAATTGAACAATCAGATACAGTACGTATACACTCCAAGACATGGAAGTCATTCTGCTACTCATTCGGATCTCTTAGTCAAGATACAGTATGGATACACCCCAGACACGGAGGTCATTCTATTACTCATTCAGAATTCAACAATCAGATACAGATTAGATACGCTTCAGACACGGAAGCCATTTTATTTCTCATTCAGATTCAACTACAAAATTCAAGCTCAGATACACTCCAAGACATGGAAGTCATTCTGTTGCCTTATCCAGATCCCAGTTACAGTACGGATACACTCCAGACACGGAAGTCATTTTGCCACTCATACAGATCTCAACCTCAAGATACAGTCCAGATACGGGCCAGACACGGATTCCATTATGTCACTTATTCAAACTTTTTCCCCAGCCTAGAAATGCTCCAAACACGGATGTTATTATGTCGCTTATTCAGATTTTAGATTCAGATACAATATAGATACACTCCAGACGTGGCAGTCATTCTATTATTCATTCAAGAATCAAATACAGTTACAGCTCATATACGCTCCAGACACGGACGTCATTCCCTTGCTCATACAGATCCAATCTCCAGATACAACTCAGATACATTCCCGATACGGATACTATTCTGATGTTCATTCTCCTGATTTTCAACAAACAGTCTTGGATGGAATCTTTAAGCCCATCTCCGAAAAGATTTTGTCACCTCTCCAAATGGCATCTTTAAGCTCATTCCCTCAATTACGTTTTGATGAGTGCAAATTTACGGGCACTCTAGTGTCCAATCCTCTTTTACCTTCGAGTCACGAACGACAAACTCGCCAATCTAACTCTTCAGGTTCAAGAAGATTGAACAGGGGAAGATGTTGTACCCCAAAATTTTCCCTCTCATTTTGTCAATATTTCCCCTCACAAGACTCTTTGGACTCCAGACAGGATTAGGGTTTGCTCTGCTCAAGACATCTCCTTGCACTGTTGACCTGAAATTAGGGTTTGAGTTTGCACAGGATTTTTTGGACTTCCAATACTCAATGTGACTTTCATAATTGATGTTGGACTTATAAGATTTCCCATAACAAGTTTCAAGCTTTGAATCAAATTTTTCCCCAGTCAATTGGGCAGTTGACCTAAAAATCAGTTGTATTGGGGGAAAAGTCAAATGTGGCCAATTTAAAGTCAAACCTCATAATTTTTGATCCATATCAACATTATAAACTCATATGAACCATTTGATCAAGTTTTGACCATAACTCCTCAAGAAATTTGATCAGATCACCAAAAGGGCAAAATGGTCATTTTTAGGGTTTTGACTGTAGAAGGGTAATTTCTGATCTTTCACCTAGCCAATGGAAAATTGGGTTCAAGCATGGATTCAAGGACTCAATGGCATCATCTTGACGTAATCACAAGGTTCAAAAGATCTCAAAAGCATTGGATTGACAAATGAATTTTCCAGTCAACTGATCAAAAATCAACTGTACACTGAAAAGTCAAACTTTGACTTTTTGGTCAAAATCAAGTGCCAAGGGTCATTTTTCATCAAGATGGGTCAAAACATGAAACTTGTTCACCAATAAACCTAATTTTGGAAATTAGGGTTTAAGATTGAAAATTTTCATAACTTAGAAATTTTCTAAGTTATGAAAATTTCTTATTTTTTCCCAACTTTTTCACCATGATGCAATTGGATTCAAAGCAAACTTCCAACATGAAAGTTGTAGTCCTCCAGAAAATCTACAACTTTTATTCACAAAGTTTTCCTAAAAGATGCTTGGATCTCAAGTTATGATTTTATGAACAAAGGTCCAAAAACTTTCTAACTTAGTGAAATTTTGCCCTAGTTTAGGCAGGATTTTGACCTATCTTCATGGCAATTTTTCACATAGTTCCAAGTGGAATATGAAAATTCATTTCAAATATGGATTGTATAGAATGTTACAAGATTTCCAAAATGTCCAATAACTCTTCAAAATCATTTGTGGTTAGGGAGAATCAAAGGATTGAAATGGCAAAATATCACTTTTGTCCATGGCATTTTTCATGTTGCTACAAGTTGCAAATTATGTCCAAACCTTGCTTGTACTTGTTTACAGGTCCTTAAACCTTTCCACACTCATAAATTAAACGCAAACACATTGGATTAAGGCTTTGTTCTAATCTATGGAACATTACACATTGAATTAATCCATTTTTGGCAAAAAGATAACAATGCCATTTTGATAAAGGTTGCTTTATGCAATTTTGTTTCTCTTGAGCTGTGAACCCAATCTTTTACAGCAAACCAACTCCACAAACTTAGGGAAAGGTACACCAACTATCAGCATGCTTGGATCTAGCCTGTACATGCCATAGCATTGTCAAAATCACCTTTTACTTCAAAACCAAACAGTTGTGCAAAAGGTCAATAACTTTGCAATCTGATATAACCAAGCTTTGTAAACATTTCAAACAAGTTTTACACATTGCCTAAGGTCAGAAACACGAGCTCACCATCTCTCAAACACCCTTTCACACCAAAAACCCCATTTTCTGCCAAAACAGGACAGGATCTGCAAATCACAAGCCATCTTCGCATTGCCTCGTACGTTTTGTCCCAAACCAGTTCCAACGCACTCCATACAACTTACCTAAACTATCCCAACCATTCCCAAGTCACTGTAACTCCATTTACACACTTCATCATTTTTGCTTTGAAGCTTTGCAGGTTGAGTTCTATAGAGACATCCAGGCCATTTCAAAGCAAACTAAGCATTGGGAAAGGTCAAGGGAACATCAAGCAAGCTCAAAAGAACCTCAGGCCTCACTGAAAGTTGTTGCATTGCCATACTCGAGCTTGATTGAAACAGGTAAAGTTCAAACTTCTATCTCCTTGTTTAGGAATCATTAGGCTTAGGTTTGTGAAGCAAAAATGTAGTCCTCATTGCCCTTGAACTGTAAATATGCTTAGAATTCATTTATGTTAACTAAGCTAGGAGTATTTGATAGTTGAACTTTCTGAAAAAACTAGGTCAGGATTTAGGGCCAAAGAAATTCTCTCTGGTCTTTGAGAGTTAGATTAAGTTTTTTACATGGTTAGAATCGTCTGATCAAGAGCTATAACTTTCATGTTGCAAGTTTTTGTTTTTAAGCACAAATGCAGGAGATAGAGATTTGAACTATGGCGCACGTGTTTCAGTCTCAAGGACAGGGATGAAGCTGGACTTTGGGCTGGGCTTGGTTTGGCTTGCTATTTGCACCCCTTAGCTTGCTGTTTACACCCCCTTGGCCCATTTGATTTATTTTTTTATATTTTCTCATTTATTTTACATTTTCTGACTTTATTTATTTTTCTAAACATTAAAAATTACTAAAAATATTTTCTTAAATTTTCACAATTTATTTTATTTTTTATTTTATTTTTGGCATAATATTTAGTTTATTAGGTTTAATACATTTATTTTCTTAAATAAAAAACTTGTAAATATTATAAAGAATATTATATATTTTTTTATTTTTTATTATTTATACACGTAAATAATATATTCTCACACATTTTTATTTATAAATATTTTGCATATATTATTTTTATTTTCTTTGTACATAAATAAAATGAATAAATAAATTATATAATATATATATTTCCTTAAAACAAAATTAGGGTTTCTTCACCCTTTCCAAAAATAATCATTAATATTTTTCTTATTTTGATACATTAAATAATTTATTTTACATACATAAAATAAATACAAAAACATTTTGCATATTTATATTTAATTGCTTATTTAAATATTGTCTATTTATTTATTTGTACAAATAAATTCAATATGGTTGTAATAGTTGACTTAGGGTTTTATTTTCTTGCAAATATCCCCCTATTCAAACTTGTATCCCCCTCCCATATCAATGTTGTAATAGTTGTAGATTTACTTTTACGCATTTTATTGCTTTCAAATATGCCATGATAGAAAGATTAGGGTTTGTATGATAACCAAAATCAAAACAAATAGCTTGACTAATGCAAGACAAAGATGCATGAAAATGACAACACAATGCACACAAGCACCCCTAGGGTTTCATCCACTTGTTGCCTTAAAAATGGCCATGGTATGCATGCTAGGTATCTTGGCAAAACAAAATCAAAACAAAAAGATCATAGTCCCTCGATGACGCTATCTTGGTTGCCTATACAAAATGATCTAGTCCCTCAAAAATTTGCTAAGATACTTGGCACAATTGCTATCATGGTCATACGATGACCCACGCCTATCCCGTTTAACATCCAAACACAAGGTTGTTTACCAAATGCAATGGTAAAACAACAATGTCAAAGGGTTAAAAATGTGTAGGAAAGACTTTTGAGTAGGTAGGTAGATGCTCCTAGTTACTTGATCAAAGCTTGCAAACATCCTTTCTATTTTCAAACCATCACACAATTTCAAAACATTTTCCAAAACAAACTTTCAAACATTGAAACATTTTTCAAAAGAAAAACACATTTGTATACATTCAAACAAGAATCATTACAAAGGTTGCCTAGACAAAGGCCTCTTTTCAAAATACTTTCAAAACCACACACAAAAGCACCATTTCAAACAATTGAAAAGCAAAAGCAAGTGATCTAAATCAAGTAACTAAGAGCCCATGGAAAACCATGGATGAAAAGGGTGCTAGCACCTTCCCTTTTCATAATATACCCCCCGAACCCAAGAAAATATCTCAAAGGTCTTTCCTGTGCTTTTTGACCTTTCCTTTGGATAAATAAAAAGTCGGTGGCGACTCTTGCTAAACCGAAACATTTGTGAATACAAACGCAAAACCTCAAGTCAGTTCTCCCACCGCATCACACCATGGTATTGTCACAACGTGAAAACCTAAAGAAAGTGTCCTAACATTCACAGAACAAACTTTACGAAAAAGAGACACTTCACAATAATATGTGAAAACAAAGAAAAACACATGTATGCCCAAGTATCATATAGAAGTTAATGTACAATTTCTATACAATATATACATTAATTACAAAACTCAAAAATAAAGAAATTATCGCAATGCAAAAACAATAGAACCAATCCTCGATAATGGTTCCATTTTGCTGTTGTTGTAGAGCGGAAAGCAAAAAGTAAGTTATTAATTTATCGGGTGATATTTAGGTTATATTGTATCGTGTCCACAGAGATTGGTTATTGATTCACCGTTCGACAAATTATTGTTAATGAGTTTGGGGGTTGAATGGGTTGAAAGAAAATATATTAACAGAAAATGAATGTAGACAAAAGGAAAAACTTAAGAAGAACTTATCATGTATGCATATATACTACTTCTCACTTACTTAAACTTATTGACCTATTAAAATCAACCTAACATTACTCATCAATGTCACTACGTATCACTCATAACCTAAGTCACTTCTAACATAAATTGAGAGGCCTACTACATCACCTAGGTAGTGATCTCTCAACCACCTCGACACACACAGAAGTCAATCATGCCCGCCTGTATCGACGATCTCTTAGAACGACACAAATACCACAGAGGCTTTAAGCTCTGATACCCAAATAGATTGTCAGCTCTAAATATATCTCTAGAGTTCAGAAACTAACAGACTAATCATCCTAGATAAGAACCTAAGCAGTATATGTCTATAACAACTCAAATCCCTAACACAAAGCAAAAATCTAGGACAACAATCCACAAAGATTCACAAAGCAAGTTTTATATAACACCAAGGGCGACAGATATACATTAGATCGAAGAAAGTATACATACAAACCCAACCATAGAAGATTACACAAAGAGGAAGAGAAATGAACTGTAGATCTACCAGTTTGTCAGTGCCGATCTAAGAGAAATCCACCCTAGAGTATCCGTATACAAGCTACATAGTTGTTATCTAAGCTAATCCACTATAAAAATCAAGTTGATGGAGTTGGGAGCAAAAAACTCCCCAAAACAATCACCTAAAAATGACTGAAAATGACTGAAAATGAAGTTATAAAACAAATCTCAGCAGACCGCACTAAGAGGTCTCAGCGCGCTAAGCGGGCTGCACGATATTTACATATCAAACCGACCTAGACCGCGCTAAGCGCGCTATCCATGCTAAGCAGGCTTCAAACCTTTGGTTCTGCCAAAATAGTAGAACGCAAGCAACGCGCTACAAAATGCGTTGAGTGCCACTCGTGCTTAGCGGCCTCATGCGTGCTAAGTGGGCTCTTCTGGGCAGCAAGTCCCAAAACTGATCTTTTATTCTGAAAACATGCATCCGTAGTCGTGCTTTCGACACATTATTCCTCAATTCTCCAAGATGAAACAAAGACCTACAAAATGAATGAAAAAACATCAAACGGTACACTATGTACACAAAAACACAAATAAACATAAACTAAGCGTATTTACATAAAAGTCGGGATTATTCAACAAAATTACAAACAAAAAGTCGATAAGTGGAACAAAAAGTATATACAAAAATAACTACAACTTTCACTTATCACTCTACTCTGAATGTGATACCAAAAAGTGCTTTGGCGAAGCTCAAATATCAAGGAACTCCTATACGCTACAATGGAATTATAGTGAAGGCTTTCGATGGTTTAAAGAAATTTGTCATTGGAGAATGGACTTGCCAATATACATAGTCCGCATATTGCCAATCATAAAATCACAGACCTAACAGAAAGGTGATACGATATTGTAAGAAAATTATATGCAAACCTTACATATACAAATGGGATCATCTAGTCTGAAGTAAAAAAGCATCCCATCGCCATCTCTCTTGCAGAATTTGCAAACATTTGCAATCTACCCTACCTAGAGCAAGAATATGATCAAAATTACAAAGGTAATAAACTTGATATTGATACTCTTGATCACTATTTCCTCACCGATCCTACCTTTTCTATCCCTTCTCTATTCACTGTAGGAGTCATTCATCCAAACATTATATTAGTTCACTACACTTCAGGCCGGATATTGTTTCCAAGAAAGGGAAACTATAACATATTTTCAAGATCGGACATACATGTTGTCTAGTTCCTTCATAATTAAATTCCCAAAAATTGGCCAGATGCAATTCTTGCTTATATGCAAGAGATAAAAATAAATAACAACATGTTGCCCTATGTTGAACTCATCACCAAAATCCTCCAAAACACTGACTATTCCTTGTTTTGCTTAAATACTCTTTCTAGATACACCTTAAGCTGAAAAGATTAAAATAAACATGACAAAAAAAATATACATGTTTTAGGGAACCTTACAGAATACATATGTCTCATATAGAGTGTTATTTCCTATACAACACACATGAATCATGAAACTTCTTCACTATGTCATATTATCTCTACCATGAACAAGTGTTTCATATCTTGCACATATGTCATGACTAAGGATTAGGAAATCTTGTTCAAGATAAAATTGTTCTTTCCCACTAAGCATGATACTTTCCTTATTATACCATAATATAAAACTCTTGTTTCGCTCAAAATATATATTTTCATAAGTGTATTTGATGAATTGTTTGCATATGATAAAGACATTATTACATGTCTTAACGTATTTTAGGAAACATTACTTTAACAACATTTTTGTTATCTCACCAAGAGTAATTTCTTCTATCCATTCTTTTTTATATAACATGATAGAATTCAAAATCATTTCCATGCATAAATATATCTCATGACTACTTACTCTTGGATAGTTCAACACTTATGATATTATTGCATATCACATGATCTATCCTTGTTATGGTGTTTGATAAAATGAATTATGCCATGTATTACTACATTAATTTTCCATGATGTTTTGTGCTATAAGATTTATAGAAACATAAATGCATATTTGCATCTTATACTCTCAGGGGGAGTGTTATAACTCAAATTATATATTGTTTTTATTTCTTTTACCACCTCCGTTGAGACATGCGTTGTCGTCATCAAAAAGGGGGAGAATGTGGAATATTGTTTTGCAAGTAACATATTTTGTTTTTATGATAACAAGCATAAAGATCCTAACGAATATTCAGTGTGATAAAGATGAAACAAGATGACAAATATAAAAGAGCAAAAAATACAACATTCAACACAATAGAGATGCAACCACTTAGAAAGTCAAGAAATGTACTCAAGCGGTTAAAGATACAAGCCAGGAGGATTTATGAGGATTGACAAAGTCTTAGTTGATAAAAGATTGATAAAGTTTCAGACATCTATAGAGCTTTAGAAAAAGGCAAACAAAAGGTTATATCAAAAGCCTCCAGAGATCTCAAGAAAAGTGTCAATACAATGAATACATCAGAAACATGCTTAGGGAAGTTATCCTAATTTAGTAAGTGAGTGAAACTTCTGTATAAGAAAAAGTTATTTCTTTATAGAATTAGATGGCTATAAGCGTGCGCGTGCGCACACACACACACACACACACACACACACACACACACACACACACACACACACACACACACACACACACACACACACACACACACTTAAAACTCTTTTATAAAATGTTTTTGAAAAGAATAAACCATGGGAAGTATATAGAAGTTGCATAGAAATATATGGAAGCATTCAAAAAGCCAATAATTATTTTTAGAATGAATCTAATAGATTGAAACTTAGTGTTAATCAATTAGATTATCACTATCTTGAGGAACAAGGCTATTTGAAAATGCTCAGTTCCTATGCAACGACTATATACCAATTCCTTCCTATTTTGGAACTCATAATCGTTATATTTAAATGATCTAATTGATTGACTTAATTGATTGGCAATGGTCATTTTTTTATTTAATTTTTTTCCCTATTTTGGAGGATTTCAAGTCTATAAATAGATGTCTCATTCCTCGTTTCATTTCATCTAGAAATTGAATTATGTATTGACACTCTTTCTCTCTATAAGTTTTCATTTTCACTTTCTCTCACCAGTTCTTATAGCCAAATGCTTTTGTGAGGAAATATCTTTTGTGAGTGAGATGTTCTTGTAATTCTATATGGATATCATTATATAAGTTCTTCAAGATTGTTGTTTGTGTACCTTGGATGAACACAATCCATGTTAGGGATAAAAATATGAGATTAGAAGTTAAACATGTGAAAAGCTTTGGTTGGGGACTGTGTGATTAGTTCCCATGTTTGATTAGGTTGAAGATTGTTAATATTGATGAGCTTCCCTTAAAGCCTTTAGTAATCTTTCTTTAAGGATGAATATCATCAATATTGATGAACTTACCATTAGGTTCATGGTTAGCCTGTTTAAAACCATAGGTTAGAAGATATGCCTGCTAAAATCTCAAGAGATTAATGGTTATCATGTTAAACCATATTGAGCTCAAATATTTCATGGAGAGAAGTTTAATCACTTCAATCTACATTTGAGAATGAAGCTTGGCCACTTTAGTGTCAGTAATTTCAATGGAGAAGACACAAATTATCATATCCTTCATCTTGTAATATTATGGTTATAGGACAACCACCATTTCCTTGTATAAAGGGGGGGGGGGTGAGCTTTACCTACTAAAATATCTCTAGCATTTAATGGAAATTCTCAATATCAATTCTTGAGGAAATTAGTAGATATTTTTATAATCGAACCTCTATAACTCTCGGTGTTTTTCTTCTTCCTTTAAACTCTTTAATTTTCGCATGTTATTTCAATATTTATTTTCTGATGCTTAGAAAATAGAAAAATGTTTTTAAAACTTTGATTTAATCTTGAAAATTTTTCAAAACCATGTTTTTCCAAACCACACAATTCACCCCCCTCTTGTGTGTGAAGTCTCAAGTCCAACATACATTTCTCAAGCCTATAAATAGGAGGTCCAATTTCAATTATAATGGAGTTTTGGTGGATTCGAAGTATTAGAAAAAGTTAGTAGGTTCACCTTATTCTCAACAGGATAATAAGAGATGGAGATTAGAGGAAAAAGTTCTACTCAAGAGATCGTTGCAGATGGCCTTTCAAGTTTGTCTTCTTGGGATTATATATACTACTATGATGAGTAAGTGAAGTACCTAGATAAAATCTCAAACAATGAAGTAGACACCGAATATTTATTTATCCCACAGAAGGAAAAGGAAAACATCGAAGAAAATCGGGAAGGGAGAAATAAAGGTCTTGCGACCAAGAGAACGGATAAGGTAGTCGATTACACAAGGGGAAGGTATTAGCACCCCTCACGTATGTGGTACTTCCTAGGATCCACTCTTGTTATGTAATATAAAGGGTGGGTTTAAATTTAAATCTAAGTTATAAAGGGAATGCATGGATGCAAAGGATTATATACAAAAAGAAAAGGTTTTACTAGTGTGCCTACCGCGGTTGCAAGCCTTTGGGCCTACATCCCACCTTTCATGCAATAAGGGATCAGGGCACTCATAGTTCACCTAAAACATGTTGGTTTGTTGTGTGTTTTTTAGGAAGATAATGTAACATTCATACTCTAGCAATAGACATAGGGTTGCCCGACCTTTGGGTACTTTATGAGTCTTATGCGTAGAGAGGAAATAACACATCCTTATTATGAAAAAGCTTTAAAAGAAAAATTCTGAAGACAAAAATTATTTGCATTTGTTGAGTGTTTTTGTTGAGCGAATACATCAAAGGGTACCTTAAAAGGAGGGGGTATATGAGTACTTCCTTATTAATTTTGAAAGGGTTTAAGTAATGTTAGAGTGTTTTATGAGTTTGATTAAGCAAAAAAGAGTTTTATTTTTAGAAGGGGTGCAAAAAGAAAATACTAACAAAAGGGGAATCTTAACCTTACTTGTTGTCATACTTGTGGACCTTAGGTTGGGATCAAGGGAATTCTACCTAATGTTGTCATATATGGATATCAATCCTAAGGTCTACTTAGTTCAATCTTGACCGAGAATAAACTAAAGATCCTATGGGGAACATGTGATCACACAAGAAGAGAAAGAAAGAAAATAATGAAAGCAATCAAGAACTTAAACAAGATATGAAAGCAAGCACACAAAAAATGTGAAGTAACCACTTACTCATAAAATAGGCAATTAACCAAGATACCTAAAGAATAACTTCTTAACCAAGCAAGTATCGATGCAACAAAAACATATGCTATTAGGTGACCACCTAAGCACTAAGCCCGAGCTAGCAAAACAAGAATCCAAGGCGGATTTCAGTGTGGGAGTCGAAAGACTCTTCTTCCACTAGAATAGGTCAAGCATAAATCGAGTAAGCACTCGAAGCATCAACATTTAAGAAACGTGATCTAAGTATCATTGAAACGAAGACAAATATGGGCCAATTGTGAGCCCTCCTTCCACTTTATTGACTCGATAACAAGCGAAGAGCACGATTCAAAGCATCAACGTGAAACACGAGCTAAGAATGACCAAGGGACTTGAAATATGGGGGGACGATTTTGAGCCCTCCTTCCACTTTATTGACTCGATAACAAGAGAAGATCATGATTCAAAGCATCAACGTGAAACACAAGCTAAGAATGACAAAAGAACTTGAAATATGGGGGCCGATTGCAAGCCATTCTTCCACTTTATTGACTCGATTGTAAGAACAAAGTAAAAAGAGAAAACAAGCTAACAATCACAAAAATATTGCCTATAAAGTAGGACTTCCATATCAAATATTGCCTACAACAGTAAGACTTCCAGTCATGTATCTCTATTCCTACTTCTCATGGCAAAGAAATTGAAAGATAATGCGGGAATAAGATAAATGAGAAAAGGGACCAAATGGAAAAAAAGGTCTATTGTATTTGCCTAACAAAGCGTAAGAAACTCGAAGACCTTCACGAAAGCTTCATCAACAAACATAATAGTCAAAAATCGAATGCACATGGTAAGTGTCGAAGCATCTCCAATGTGAAAATAAATCAGAAGTGGAAGGCGCGTCAAGCGTATTCGAATACCAAATAATAGTATTGCATAAGATATAAATCCAGACAAACAACGACAATCCACAAGTATCATGAAATGAGAATCCAAGTTCAAACGCGTTAGAAACAAATCCAAACCAAAAAAGGAGTGGGATAAAGACTTTAATCGAATAATCATGAATTAATTAATCAATTAAATGCGAGCAAAGGTGTGACAAATTTCTCTCTTGAACCGTCTTAGGAAGCTTGCATAAGTCAACAAATGGGTTAGTAATAACAAGGAGTGACAACCAAAGTTAAGCATTCATATCATAACTCAAATCAAGCTTAATTCATGAAACTACTCGTAATGTCAATTTAAAATCATCAAAACTCAAAACTGACATCAAGAAATCATCAAATTAAACCCAATCACGAATAAAGCAAGAATTAAGTCACAATTTGCATGCAATCGTGAGTATCGAACAACAATATTCCGACTCATGAGAATTCTCTAAAAGTCCATTTAAAACAAACAAAACTCAACAACGATATTAAACAATTATCGAGTTGGATTCAAACATGAAGCAAGAAGGAATTAAATCACAATTGGTGTTCATTTCCGGATATCGAGCTAAAACATTTCATGTGTCAGTACTCACTAAAAAATCAATTGAAAATCAATGTTCGAACGCGCAAAATTGAACACCGACACTTAGAACTTCACTTGGAATTCACAAATAAATTACAACAATTAAAACCACACCGATACAATGATTTCCAAGCATAAAAACAAATATTAATCAAGTGTCAACAACAATTAATCAAGTCGAAATCTAACATCGATACATGAATTTCAATAATTATCAACAATTATCAACTCGAAATCCATGAGATCCAAACAAATAACTCAAGTAATCAACTGATTCCAACAATTATCAACATCATCAACATGAAGATTTTCAAGAATCTCATAATTTCCAGAATTCAAGAATTAATTCATGCTAAACCAACACAATATCAATTAAAATTTACCAATTAAACTCAACAAAACAATTAATTCCAAATGAGATAAAGAATCAACATACTGAAAGAGAGGAAGAGGAGTTGATCGAAGATGTATGGAGGTCGTGCGAACAGTTCCAATCGGGGGGAGGGCCGCAGCGGTGCGGCGCGGTAGAGAGAGGTCGTGGTCATAGATTTTGCGGCAGAGGGAGATTCATGCGGTGGTACGATCTATGACGGTTAGAGGCGCAATCGATCAGAGCTTCAGAGGTAGTCAGAGCCTCGACAGTGGTGTGTCGGAGCTTCGTTGGAAAGTTAATCGAAACTTGAGAGAGAGTTCTTCTCTTGAGAGCTTCCTTGAATATTTGAGAGTGAATGTGTAATAATGATGGAATCCCTTTTGAATTTGAGAGAAAAACAATATATAGAGAAAGACTTAAGTCATGTTTGGAATTTGAAATTAGAAAAAAATGGTTTTTGGAGCCAAATTTCCCTCTTTTTTCCATGTCAAATTTGGTTGCGCAACTTTTTCATCATATTTTCGTGTTCAACTTGAGAAGCGAGCCATAAACCTAAACTTTTTGAGCATAATTCAAACTTGAATCTTGAAGAAAATTTGTAGATGACGAAATTTGTGATATCGTGCCGCGACAATCGTCCTGAAATGTTAAAAATCGAGAAAGTTATGATTTTTTCAATATTTGAGAAACAGTTGACTGGAAATCTGCTTCACCATATAATTTTCAAAGTATTTGCATTTTTGGAGATCTTCCATTCAGAATTGGCTCCCGGCCTGAACATATGAAATGGAAATGGTGTCAAGGAGATTCTTATGCCTAAAGACCCACTAAAAAATGTTGAACAACGAAAAAGTTACAAATTTCTGAACCCGAACTGTGAAATATTGACTTTCGGCCCAAATTGTTTCAAATCAACTGAAACGCTTGACTTTCTTTGCAATCCAGGGCATGTTGGAACACATGGGAGCTTGGCATGATAAGGAATTGATCAATCACTGATTAAATATCCTAAGGGGAACATATTGAGTTCATTTAAATTCCAAAACCATGAGTGCATGCTTCACTGCATTGATTAACGAAACAACCGTCTTCTGTAGCTTGACGAAGCTTAAGAGAAGTGTATTGATCCCATGACCATAGAATCGATGATATGTATGTATGCATATGAAAATAAAGTATAAGTCAAATAGGGTTGAAATGAATAGGTAAATTTTGGGGTACAACAGTAAGCATAGTGAGAAATATCTTTGTTGGGGATAGATGTTGTCATTATATACTCATGTTTACTTACATTCTTGGCATTTTATGTAATTATAATAAAGCTTTAATATTGATGATTCTTTTTTGTTAATTCTTATTTTGGATTTGCTTCTTAAAATATGTTTTCATGGTACAACTTGAAATACGAGAGGTGTTGGTCATTACTAAATCCCAATATTCACCTATTAGATGCTAATGCCTAAATATAGGGATAGGTTTAATATCCGCATAATATTGATTATTGGTAATCAATATCTTTATATCATTGTTGAAACTTAATGTTATTTTATTTAATAGTGTGAGATATTTCTTATTAGCTAATACAACTCATCTCACATAGTTGAGTTAAAGATGAGATATGATGAGAGCAATAAGCAATGATATTAACTAACTAGTTTCCTCACTATTAACACCAAAATATTCATTTATTTTATGTCATTTACTTTTATTCAACCCAACAAGTATAAACCCTTTCTTAGAATCATAAAAACGGCTGAATTTATTATTAATCCTAATCAGTCCCTGTGGATAGAATAATATTACACCTTGTTATTTGCACTGCAAGAAATGGCCTTGTTATCAGAGACTAACATTTTCTTAAAGACATCACAATAATTTTTATCATTGAAAGTGTTTGTTCATATCTTTTCCTATATTTATATTTTGTTTATATACACTAACCTACTAATAGTATTATCTAGTCTTACTTGTTTATGTGAGGAAATGATCCTTCAAAATAACTTTTGTTCAAACAAAATATCGAAAGAACCACACTTAAGATCATAAAAGCACTACTACAAAACGCGCATACAACAACGTCAAAGTAGCCACGGATCTCCCAAAAATAATAGTGACACTGCTAAACTAATACGCTGACTTTTTTTAATTGAAAATTTAAGGTTATAATTATGGTTAATTCTATAACAGTGGTGATACAGTCAAGTTTTCCTGGGTTCGATCCTCGGCTCCCTCAAATAGTTTATCCCTTTTACATTAATGCACACCTTTTAAATTACATTTATATATAATTAAAAAATAATAGGGATATTACTACAACTCTTTTGTACAACTGTTGTTACACACTGACAATTCTTTATATATATATCAAACACTAAGTACCCATTCTTCCATTGATAAAAGAAACAACCCTAACACCAACACCGTCGACATCATCGGCAAAAGAAGAAAACAACCCTAATACCAACATTGTTGACATCATCGACAAAAGAAGAAAACAACCCTAACACCACACTCATTGTTGTTGTTCAGTTTCGTCTCAATGTTGCATTTGAAGAGTAACCCATCCAAAGGTGTAAAATTTGGATATGGAAATTTCTGTTGTTGTGACAATCGTATGGTTTCGTACCAATGCAAGAGGGGTCAAAATAAAGGAAGGCTTTTTTAGAGATGTCTAAATTGGTGGAGTGGTGAAACATGTAATTTTTTCATATGGGATAATGAAAAAAATTGGAAGATGAGAGTAGTATGATACCAGAGTTAGAATCTATTGGGTATTTGAAGGTTATGTATACATATTAAAAAAAGAAGAACAAGAATTTGAAGAACAAACTGAAGTCAGAGAGATTTTCTGGAAATTTGAAGATGTTATGTTTTCGTATCTCCTTTATCATTAATATTTACTTTGTTATAAAATGTAATAGTTGAATTAGGGTTTGAAATTTGAAAATGTTATGTTTTCTTATATCCTTTATGTTTAATATTTATTTTGTTATGAAATGTAATAGTTGAAGGTGCAGTGAACTTGACAGAAATATGCAACTATCATACGGTTTCTTACGAGTAAGTTCATCGCAATAATTTCCAGTTACAATAATGTGTTTTATATATTTTGTGGTTTAAGTTGATAGCTGTTGTACCCAAAAAATTTATCTCTCATTTATCAAGATTTTCTCACAAGATCTCTTTGACTCAAGACAAGATTAGGGTTTGGTCAGCTCAGGACATCTCATCTTGCACTGATAACCCCAAACTAGGGTTTGAGTTTGCACAAGTATTTTTGGACTATCAATGCTTCATTTGACTTTCAAACATCATTATAGACCCCTAAGATCATCCATGACAAGTTTCAAGCCTTGAACCATATTTTTTATCAGTCAATAGGACAGTTGACCTAAAAATCAGCTGTATTGGGGAAAAAGTCAACCATAGCCAATTTACAGTCAGACTTCATAATTCTTGATCCACATAAAAATTTTAAACTTATATGCATCATTTGGTCATGTTTGGATCACAACTCCTCAAGAAATTTGATCAAAGGGCAAAATGGTCAAAATTAGGGTTTTTGACTGAGAAAGGGCAATTTCTGATTTTTAACCTAACAAATGACCAATTAAGTTCAAGCATGATAACAAGGATTCAATGGCATCATCTTGACTTAATTACATGGCTCAAAACATCTCCAGTTCATTGGATTGACTGATGAAATTTGCAGTCAACTGATCAAAAGTCAATTGTACACTGAAAAGTCAAACTTTGACTTTTTGGTCAAAATCAAGTACCAAGGGTCATAATTCATAAAAAAATTTCCAAATGTGAAACTTGTTCATCAAGAAATCCAAATTTAAGAATTAGGGTTTGAATTTGAAAATTTTCATAACTTAGAAATTTTCTAAGTATGAAAATTTTCTTATTTTTTCTCAATTTTAGGCCACTTTTACACCATGATGCATATTGATTCAAGGAAAGTTCCCAATATGAAAGTTGTAGATCTCCATGAAATATAAAAATTTGCTTCACAAACGTTTCCCTAAAGATGCCTGGATCTCAAGTTATAAATTGGTGAATACATGATCATGAACTTCTTAACTTAGTGAAATTTTGCCCTAATTTAGGCAGGTTTTGGACCCAACTTCATGGAAATTTTTCACCTAGTTCCAAGAGGTATATCAAAATGCATTTCAAAGATGAATTATAGAGCACATTGCAAGATTTCCAAAATGTCCAAGAACTCCTCAAGATCATTTTTGAGTATGGAGAATAGAAGAGAGGAAGTTGGCATTTTCTCACTTTTTGTTCAAGCCATTTCATGAAGAACCAAGTTGCAAATCAATCCTATGCTGGCTATTTCATGTTGTACAGGTCCTAAACTTGTTCCACACTCCTTAATTAAATTCTTTCTTAGTTGAAAAATCCTCTATCCATGCTTTTGAACCTTAATCCAACTTGTAATTCCATTTATGGCAAAAAGGTTCCATTGCCATTTTCATAAAGAACCACTTTTGCAAACTTTTCAACTTTGAGCTTTGAACCTGTCCCCTTGATGCATACAAACCACACAGGTCTCAAGTAAGTTGTACAAGCTCATACCAACCCTAAGCAAGTTGGTACAAGCATGTGAAGCTTTGGTCTTGTCACTTTTCTTCAAGTACAAGAAAGTTGGCAAAAAGGCTAGCATTGGCACAACTGATAGGGAGCAAACACAAAACCATTTCAATACTAATATATCAACATTATGCAACATATAAGGGAGGGATCCAAGACCTAAAACACTGAGAGCAAGAAAAAACACAAAAAACTGTCCAAAACACACAGTTTCTGCACAAGCATACCCGTCTTCCATTTTGCTCGTGCGTTTTTAGTTTGGATCATTCAAACACCTTCTATATTTGATACATAGTCAATCCAAGCCATCATCCCTGTTCTGTAACCACTCCTCCATCATCTTCCATTGTTGACTTTGAAGCTTACAGTTGGACTTGGTCAGGGCGTTCTAGCCACTTTCAGAGCAAAGCAAGGGTTGGAATAGATTCAGGGAAGCTCAAGGAAGCTCAAGCAAGCATCAGGCCTCCATTAAAGTCACTAAATTTTCATACACGATTCCAGCTGAAGGAGGTAAATTTTCAAACTCTATCTCTTTGTACATGTAACCATAGGGCACGATTTGTGAATAAAAAATGTAGTCCTCATCATAACGAAGTTGTACATGCCATTATCTTGCATTGATTTTACTTGTGCTAAGAGAATTTGGAAGTTGAAATCTCTGAAAATATTAGGTTAGAATTTAGGGCTTTTAAAATTCTCTTTGATCTTTGATAGTTAGATTACATAACTTATATGGTTGGAATCGTGAGTTCAAATGCTACATTTTTCATGTTATAAGTTTTTATTTTCATGGAAGTATGAGGAAGTTACAGGGGATCCGGCCAAGGCTTGAGGAAGAAGATGAAACAGGACATAGGGCGCGTTTTGTAATATATTGTTTTTGTTTCACTGAAGACAATGGAAGTATAGCCACCCCAGTGGCAAAGCAGCGCGCTGGTGAGACCCATGTCCTGGGTTCGAACCTGCACGCTACTTTTGCATTTTTTTCACATTTTCCTTTTCAGTTTTTTGTAACTTTTTTGAAGGATTGGGCTTTTGCTTTGGGCCAGTGTTTTTGCTAATCTTATCACAAACCTGCTTCATCACCCCCCCTTACTAACTTTCATATTTTTATTTTTATTTTTGTTTTACTTTCATTTTTTACATATTAAATATTTTTCTAATATATAAAAATTCCAAAAAATATAAATTGATAATATTACACTTTTATTTTATTTTTTCTCACATAAAATATATTTTATTTTTATAGGATATAATTCATTTTCTTAATAAACTTGTAAATATAATTAAATATATTTAGTATAATTTATTTTTTATTTCCGTACTTATAAATACCTATTTTTGCATATAAATATTTTTATATTCATATACAATATTATTTATTATTTTATATAAGAAAGTGCACAAAATAATACATATAAAAACTTCATTTTTCTTTTAAATAAAATTAGGGTTAAGCCCCTTTCAAAAAATTAATTCTTTTTCCTTATATTTTTAGGTTTAGATTAAATTTACTTTTACATAAAAATAAGACATCAAAAAATCTTTTTACATGTACGTTATTGCATTACATTTTAAATATAGTATTGTATTTACCTTAACTCGTACAATTTCGATTTGGTTGTAATAATTTATTTAGCTTTATATTCTTGCAAAATCCCCATTCAAACTTGTATTCCCCCCTCCCATAAATTGTTGTAATAGCTTAGAAATATTTACATTACGCAATTTATCGCTTTATATGCCATGATTAGTAATTAGGGTTTGTATGACAAGAACAAAACAAAGCGAATAGAAAACCCTAAATACAAGACAAAATCAAAAGCATGAAAATGACACACTTGCACACAAGCACCCTTAGGGTTTCTCCCACTTGATTTCCTAAAAGAAAATAGCCATGTTACACATGCAAAGTGTTGTACCCCAAAATTTTCCCTCCCATATTCTTCAAGTTTATCAAGAATCATCTTCAAATGGTTCAAGATTTCTCAAGGGATTGCACAGTCCAAATGCCTCATAAGCCAGTCAAAATTAGGGTTTTGTTTCTTCCAAGGAATTTGAGATTTTCAATGTCTCAATCAAGTCCCATAGGCCTATATACATTGTCAAGCACCTACATGTCAAGTCTCAAGGCTCACAGTGCCAAATTCCACAGTCAAAAGCCCTATTTGGTTCACAATCAACTGCAGGGGCAAAATGGTCATTTGGCAGTCAAAAGTCAAAACTTTTGGTCAACATCTTATTTTTAGTCCACAATCATCATTTGATCAAGTCTTGATCATGATTCCACAAGCATGGCTCAAAAATCATCAAGGATGCAAAAGTTGTTATTTCTGGACAGCTGAAAAGTCAACTGTAACTTGACCAAGGCATAACTTTTTCATGGTTCATCAGAAAAATCCCATCCAATGCTCATTTTGAAGGGGATGACATTTCCTACAACTCATATTCACATTCCAAGTCCAAGAAATGCTCTCACAAAAAGTTATCAATTTCTACATTATAGGTCAATTTTAAAAGTCAACAAAAAGGCATTTTAAGTCAAAGACCATAACTTGAGATTGGTAAATCCAAATGACATGGGACCAAAGGAATTGGTTAGAGGACTTCAAGACCTTTCCAAAATGTCCAAGAACATGTTCATAGGATCAAAATTGAGCAAGCTTTGCATTGGAGAAGTTGGGAAGTTTTTGTGAATTTGCAAAAGTCAACTTTGCTCAAAACACATCATTTTTGCTAATGGGCCTCAAATTCCTTCTTGAAACTTTGTCCAAGGCCTATGCACGACCCATTGAGATTAAATTGAGTTATTTTCTTATTTTTTATTAATTAATTGAATTTTTAATCAATATTAATTCATTTAATTCATTTAATTGTAGGAAAATACCAAGATATGATTTCTAAATCTTTTTGTGAAGCAAAAGTGGTCAACATATGCTGGAGATTTCGTGTGCACATCAAGGGGACCAAAATCTCCAAAATTAGGAAGTTTTGTCAATCAAAAAGATTGGAAAATATTTGATTTTCAATCAAATATTGAAATCATAATTCCATGGATCTTTGACCAAGATTGTAACCTAATTCCCTTCCATTACATATACATAACCTAAACCTAATCATGCACACGTGAAAAATGTTGCAAAAAGGCCATAAGCATATTGAGAAAAATCAAGAAAAAGTCAAAACTGTTTTCCAGGTTCTAGCACGATTCCAAGGCATTTGTTGATTCCAATACATTGCTAGAGGTGTGAGGAATCTTTTGCAATCAAATTCGCACGCCAGAACTCAAGAAATCATTGCATACAGATCCACGGTTTGCGTTTTTTTCTTGAAATTATATTGATGAATTCACGCATAATAAACATGTTTTATTGATTGTGTTGCATTGCCAGAGATCATACCAAGCTCATGATATCATTCAATTGGATTAAAACACCCTGAAACAGAAATTGCCATTGATGAATGTTAGGGTTTCCAAGTTCTTAAATTAGGGCTTTGTTGCACAAGAAAAATCAGACCTTGAGATACCCATGGTTTGATTCGTTAGGATGAGACGAACTCAAACCACATGTCGCGAACAATTTATATTCATCATGGACCTATTCGTTATTTTTCCTTTTTTCAGTTTGTGGGGGTTAAAAACCCCCGCTATCTATTTGTTTTATACAGGTTTCAGCGAATGAGATGAAGACGTGGAAGCATGGGGTTGGGTAATTCAAACTTACGCGCGTGATTTTTGTTTTATGCAGCATATTGATTTGTTTCTTAATAATATATTTGTTGTTTATAATATTAACAAAGCGTGCAAAGTGGTTGAGTGGTTGGCCAGGTGTTCAGCAAGCGTTGGGACCTGGGTTCGATTCCCAGGTCCACCCAATATTTGTTTGCATTTTTCTTCAGAGGATCATGTGCAGGTCTCACAAGAAGGCTCATCATACGCCTTACCCATCCAAACGCCATGTGTCCACTATCACAAATCCAAAGGCCATAAGGTGCTGACCACCATGTTCCTGGTCAACCAACGCGCTAGGCCATCCAGAAAGTCAAAGCAGGCTTGTGTTAGTGGGCTTCACAATTCCAGAATTCACCTCCTATGGGCCCGACACCCCCCTGGTTAAAAATTATTTTCTTTTATTCTTCTTTTACTAATTTCTAACTATTATTATTATTATTATTTGTTTAACTAACATAATTAATATTATTTTCACAAACAATTCAGACCATTAAAATGTAAATATTTTTATTAATTATTATTATTATTCTTATTTATTAATTTTAATTATTTTGTAAATAAATACTAATAAATTGATTTAGTTTAATTAGGGTTAACTTTAATCTTTTTTTTCAATAAATCAATTTAGAATTAGGGTTTTCTTGACTTTTAATTTCTTTTATTTTTATTTTTATTAAAGACATAAAAAACACAAAAATACTTTTTTTCTTTTAATTAATTAATTAATTAGTTTTAGGGTTAATATTTAACTAATTGCAAAAAAGGGACCAAATTCAATTCTTTTCTCAAAAAAAGGGTCAAAACCCTAAGGACGTCCCGATTCAATTCTTTCGCGCGCATATTTATTGTTAATTCATTATTTTGATCATATTGATGTAACTGTCCCGAGAATGTAATAGTTAATTAGGACTTTTACCGCTTTCTTTATTTTCTCGCATTTATTTTCAAGGGTTATGTTTTTGGCGATGTAAAACCCGACGCCTTGTAATAGCGTAGATTATCTTTCCGCAATTTATTTCCCACAAATTATTAACTGTTAAATATGCATGCAAGACTTGTCTGAAAAATAAAATCAAAGCGTAGCTCACAAATAACATGTACAAGATAATCTTAACTGAATTTAACACATATGCACATGCCACTCCTAGGGTACGCCTCACTTGTTTGCCTCGAGGTGGTCGTCAAGTATAGGGTGTTTTAGAGGTCGCCCTCCTGTCTAAAGATCCAGTTGCCTCGAAACGGTTGCCTCGGATAAAAAAGGATCTAGGACATTAGGGTTACCACTAAGGCGTCCTACTATTGCTTTGGTGACCACACATGTCCCTATAATCGAATTGACCCAAATAACTCCAACGACGGTGCTACCTACTTCTCAATAGTGGGATGGTACTGTCTAAAGGACTCTTACACAACTTAATTCCTTAGAGTAGGTAGATTTCTCTTGGGTACTTGCTCTTTTCAAAACAAAAAACAACTTTTCGCACTTACACTTTCAAAAAGTTTTCAAACAAACACTTCATACACTCTTGAGGACTGATACAAGAGTTACCTAGAAGTTTTCAAAACGAAACTTTTTCAAAACCCACAAACACTTGAAAAGCAAACCATTTTTTGAAAACATAGTGAGCAAGTACCTAAGAGCCCATGGATAACCATGGATAGAAAGGGTGCTAACACCTTCCCTTTCTATAAATCTACCTCCCGAACCGAGAAACATCTCGAAAAGGAATTTTGCTGTGCTTTTGTCCTTTCCATGTTGGAGAACATAAAAGACGGTGGCGACTCTTGCTTACCACGACATTTCGCGAACCAACTTTAAAACAGTCAGTTCTATTTCCACCGATCACAGAACTGGCGACTCTGCTGGGGATACTAATAAGTGAGGTGTACCTTAGGATAAGATCACCATGTTTTCAATTGTATGCCTGTATGCTTTAACTTTGTGGGCTTGCATCGGAGTTCTATAGATCCTAACCCGGATCTGGGGGGCACCCTTTAGAAGTAGCAACAAACTGTGAGGGAACTGTGTGGGGTATACCGACATGGTTGAAGCAGTTGCTACATTGATGTGGCACTTTGGTGAGTACCGGTAACCGTTGAGTCAAGTCAAGGAGAGTACGGTGTCGCCGCGTGGTGTCGTGAAGCATCAACTGACCTTAGGAACCTTACTTGACCATCCTGGCCTCTTTAGGGGTAGTGAGATGATCGACTTTGGTGCAGTCCGAAGTTGGTAGATACTCGATACTACACTCATTGAGGGTTGTTTTCTTGGAATATTTTGATCGCCAGTTCAGTGGCTAAATCAAAACAATGAACATAGAAAACGACCCAATGATATTGAGCTCCTTAGAACCCGGTTACTTTTGATAGGACAGGTTTTGAGCCCACCAACTTCAAGAGGGTAGTACCTAAACTTCATGCCGGCCTGAACTCTAAGGGTTGTCTTATGTGACTTGTGTGCCTTCAAATCTGAACTACTTGTGCAGTCTTGTTATCTGACAACATGAGTTTCTTGCATGTTTTGTTTACAGTCCTCAATCAGGACTTATAACAGGGTTTACTTACATCACTCCACGCATAGCATAACATCATACAATCATACCATTGCATACATCCTGCATAAGGACTAACCCATTTCAAGGATCTCAAGGGTTTGTGATGCAGGTCATGATGAACCAAATGTCTAGCAAGGGGCAAAGGGGATTTATTTTCCTCTAGCCAAGGTTGTGATCAAAGCATGATAACTTGAGTCAGGGGCTATGACCCACTCGATATGGTGAGCCTTGACTCTTGAAGAAGGACTCTCAACAACATGAAGTTCCTTCAATCAAGCTACCGAATTCAAATTCTAACAATTTTCTTGTTTACCCCACGAGATCCTTGAAAACATTGCATACATACATATCATTGCATAACAGGTTACCCTTTACAGGTCTCTCATATTCTCGATGTTTATTTCAGCAATGGCTTCCCAACAAGACAACCGGGACCCTCATGCTCAAGAGACTCAGTTCAGGGAAATCTTCCTAAGCCTATCCAAGGGGCAGGAAGAGTTGAGAACACTCCTCATGGGGAATTTGGTCAAGAAGAGTCCTGAAGACGATAAGGACGAACGGCTGAAATGTCTGCAAGCTGAGGTAGATACAATGAGAACTCAGATGCTGGGGCAGATGGCCCTTATCCAAGGCTTAGCTCGGGAGCAAGAAGAGTTGAGAACTGTGATCAACCAGCTTCAGCAAGACAGTATGAAGCAAACGGTCAAGGCTGGGGATCAAACCGGTAATCAGCCTCCAAGAAGACAAGAGTTTGGTATGGTGAAGAATGGACCTCTCTAAGGTGCTACTACATCAAGGGTCCAACAATCACCTCACCAAGAACAACAGGTTGATCAGAGCAAGCCAAACAAGCCCAGGAGGCAATTCACCAAGCTCAACGTATCACCATCTCAAGCTTTACAACGCCTGTTGAGATTGAATCTGGTAATGCTAAGGGACCCTCCTAAGAATCCCAACACTTCCTCTTCCAAGTATAACCCGAGTGTGAGATGTGCCTACCATTATGACAGTCCTGGACATGACACTGACGACTGTTGGATTTTGAAGAACAAGACACAAGACTTGATTGATGCCAAGGAGATCAAGTTTAATCACTGCTCCTTTGCCAAATCATTGAAGGCTTTTGTTTTATTTGAATTTTCGAGTTGTATTTTTCTTTGCTTATTCAAACAACTATTGTCATAGCAAACTTTTTTATTTCATTAATGCATCGCATATGTCTGTTTTGAATCAATATATTTGTATTCACTATATTCAAACTGCTTTCATTTTTTGTGATGTTCAAACTCTCGATTAATAACTCTAAGCCTTTTGAAGGAGGATGACGAAAACGATACCACGATCTTTACAGTATGCTTTTGAACAGACCCCGCTGATGAGGTACATGCATTGTTTCAAATCCTAAACAGTGGAGTTTTAAGGAAGATAATCCCTCGTTAACCCCTCTGAGCCAAAGAAGTTGGAGTTTTTCTTTTCGAAAATTAAAACCCTTAATCATAACCTGGGGAAGGGTAGTTCTCAGTTGATCCAGGTGCACAAGGAATGGTATCAAAGAATCCTTCCGAAGCAAAAGACAGTGATGGTTCCGAATAATCATAAAGACAGGCAGTCATTATCTCTCAGAAATAAAAGCCCAATAAGTCAAAACCTATGAAGGAGACTTACAAAAACTGGGGCATCCCGCTGACTGTAATCACAAAAGAAACAAATCAGGCAAAAGACAGGGATGATAAAATCAAAAAGAAAGAGGTCCTACAAACCCTCGACAAAAAAAAAGAATTGACTGCCTATTCAAAATAAACTGTCAGCATCCGAACCATCACTGGAATATCAGAGCGAAGACTCAAACAAGGTCTAATGCACGATTAGCTGAGTTTAGGATCGAAGAACATCACGAAGAACGGGTGGGTACAAATAAAATTTGAGCCTTTATCCTTTGTTTCTTAAACCGTGAACCAGGCCACGTTACAACCCTCAAAAAGTCCTAGCTGAAGCATGGGTTAGTTCGAAAGCATACTGTTATAAAAGGTATCCTGACTCCTGTAAGGCTCGCTGTAAAATCTTGAGTTGACATCACATTTTACAAAAATCATTGGCTTTATTGAAAACTGCATTTTTCAAAAAAATTTCAAGACAAACATAAACTTTGCATTCTTGAAATAATATTGTTTGCATATGACTATTTGTTCAAACAGTAGAGAAATTCGCACGACGAATATCTAGTGAACAAAAACCTTCTCAATAAAAAGATTCACCACAAGTGGGAAAAACAATTCCAATCAAGGGGCACGGCATGATCATTGTTCATCATCTGGGGCAGTCCAGTCAAGATTCAAGGAATCTCTCAAGAATGCCAAATAGCCAGAGGCAAATCTCCACCTGAGTCACTTGGGGAATTGGACATGAATTCCAGCAACGAATCTTGCATGATCAGACATCTTCTGGTAGCATGGCAACACAACACTACCGACAGTGGCGCCTCTCTATATCCTGAGAGCACGGACATAGTAAAAAAAAAGGATACTATGCATCATCAAAGACCCGCTAGGTCGACTGGCCTAGGCAAAAATAAGGGCTTCCCGGTGAACCAAAAGGGTTCGGGCAAAAATAAGGGATGAAAATGAAAAAATCTATACACCCGGCAAGTCGAAAACCTGAAAAGGCGGCTTGGGAAAAAAAGGGTATCCCGATGGACTGAAAACCCGAAAGGGCGGTCCAGGCAAAAGTTAGGGATCAAAAGCGTATGACTATGTCCCATCATCTCATCACTTACCTACCAGAAGAAGATTTGTCAATCGGCAGTTATCAAGCTCCTCATAGACCTTCTTCTCCCGCAGAAACTGGGGCAATAAAAATTGTCTGAACTGTACAAGCTGCTCGGTCCACCAGGTACAAGGTAGATTCGGCTGAAGAATATGACCAAGATACCTTCACTCCCCGCAGAGTAAGACAATAATGGAAGCTTTCCCCACTGAGACTTGCAATCACGAACAAATCAACAATAATCTCCCCAAGCAGAGTTAGTCTACTGTCGGCCTTAAGGAAGCTGGGTTTCCCCAGAAAATCTTAACATTCCCCTGCCGAGTATACATATATTCCCAACAAGCATCCCCGACAGTCTTAATATTCCTCGACGGAAATATAAGATTGTTCCCCGGTGGAATACCAGACACCCCAGTGGAGCCACTTCCCTAGTACAGTTCTAAAGCTTCCCCAGGAGAGTTGAATCAATCTCCCCAGTAGATTCTGGAAGCTTATCCCCAGTAGATTCTGGAAGCTTATCCCCAGTAGATTCTGGAAGCTTATCCCCAATAGATTCTGGAAGCTTATCACCTGCAGAGTACATGCATCTCTCCCCGACCATATTCAAAGGTTATTCCCCACCAGGGTCTAACTGGGTTATCCTCAGCTAATTGCCACGGAAAGATCGTCCTCGGCGAAGTTCTTCCCATCCCCCAACGGGGTTCATCAAATTCCCCAACATAACTTATCAATGGAATCCCCAGCGGAGTTATCATCAAAATCTCAGCGAAGTATCTCTTCCCACAGAGTAATTCCCCGCAGAGTAATATCTTCGCCAAGTTTATTCCCCAACGGAGTCATCTTCTCCCACCAGTTTATTCTTGCAATCATCATCCCCAGCGGAAACCAAGAACTCTACTCTTCAAACATCAGCCCAGGATTCAACAAGCTCCCGGCATTCGTCAAGGATTTATTTTCCTAGACGAAAATACATACATAGACATTTCACATTTCATATATCCTGCTTACATACATGATAAAGTGCATACGACACGATCTCATTTATTTTAAGAACATCATGACATCATGCATTTCATACATCATGACATTGCATACGACTAATGTTTTGCCTTTTCAGGAAAAGGTCAATCAAAAGACGATTACCATCAACTTTCGCAGTTCCAGATTCGATACCTGTATCTAGCCAGGGCATATCTGTGAGTGATTGATTGTAGATTCGATACCTGTATCTAGCCAGGGCATGTCTGCATGAAGAGTTTAGAGATTCGATACCTGTATCCAGCCAGGGCATATCTATAGACGACTAATTCCAGATTCGATACTTGTATCTAGCCAGGGCATATCTGTGAGTGATTGATTGTAGATTCGATACCTGTATCCAGCCAGGGCATATCTGCATGAAGAGTTTAGAGATTCGATACCTGTATCCAGCCAGGGCATATCTGTAGATGACTAATTCAAGATTCGATACCTGTATCTAGCCAGGGCATATCTGTGAGTGATTGATTGTAGATTCGATACCTGTATCCAGCCATGGCATATCTGCATGAAGAGTTTAGAGATTCGATACCTGTATCCAGCCAGGGCATATCTGTAGACGGCTAATTCCAAATTCGATACCTGTATCCAGCCAGGGCATATCTGTGAGTGATTGATTGTAGATTCGGTACCTGTATCCAGCCAGGGCATATCTGCATGAAGAGTTTAGAGATTCGATACCTGTATCCAGCCAGGGCATATCTGTAGACGACTAGTTCCAGATTCGATACCTGTATCTAGCCAGGGCATATCTGTGAGTGATTGATTGTAGATTCAATACCTGTATCCATCCAGGGCATACCTGCATGAAGAGTTTAGAGATTCGATACATGTATCCAGCCAGGGCATATCTGTAGACGACTAGTTCCAGATTCGATACCTGTATCTAGCCAGGGCATATCTGTGGACGACTAATTCCAGATTCGATACCTGTATCTAGCCAGGGCATACCTGTGAGTGATTGATTGTGGATTCGATACCTGTATCTAGCCAGGGCATATCTGCATGAAGAGTTTGAAGTTCCAGATTCGATACATGTATCTAGCCAGGGCATATCTGTGAGCGATTGATTGTAGATTCGATACCTGTATCTAGCCAGGGCATATCTGCATAAAGAGTCTGAAGATCAACCTCTGTAACAGGCCAGTAAATTATCTTTCTTTCTCAAGTATACAAGTTCTCGCTAAGGAGTCTCTTACGCGATCGACACCCCCGGATGGCATCTTTAAGCCCATCTACACAACTATTCATTACACTTCCAAATGGCATCTATAAGCCCATTCGCGACAAGATTCTTTCACATCTCCAGATGGCATCTATAAGCCCATCCCGCTATCCATCATCTCTCCAAATGGCATCTGTAAGCCCATTCCCGACATCACATTGTTGATACTACACTATGCGAGTGCAAATTTCTGGGCACTCTGGTGTTCAATCATCTTCCACCTTCGGATCACGAAAGGCACGCAAGCCAATCTACATCCTCAGGTTTAAGAAGATTGAACAGGGGCAAATGTTGTACCCCAAAATTTTCCCTCCCATATTCTTCAAGTTTATCAAGAATCATCTTCAAATGGTTCAAGATTTCTCAAGGGATTGCACAGTCCAAATGCCTCCTAAGCTAGTCAAAATTAGGGTTTTGTTTCTTCCAAGGAATTTGAGGTTTTCAATTGCTCAATCAAGTCCCATAGGCCTATATACATTGTCAATCACCTACATGTCAATTCTCAAGGCTGACAGTGCCAAATTCCACAGTCAAAAGCCCTATTTGGTTCACAATCAACTGTAGGGGCAAAATGGTCATTTGGCAGTCAAAAGTCAAAACTTTTGCTCAACATCTTATTTTGAGTCCACAATCATCATTTGATCAAGTCTTGATCATGATTCCATAAGCATGGCTCAAAAATCATCAAGGATGCAAAAGTTGCTATTTCTAGACAGTTGAAAAGTCAACTGTAACTTGACCAAGGCATAACTTTTTCATGGTTCATCAGAAAAATCCCATCCAATGCTCATTTTGAAGGGGATGACATTTCCTACAACTCATATTCACATTCCAAGTCCAAGAAATGCTCTCATAAAAAGTTATCAATTTCTACATTATAGGTCAATTTCAAAAGTCAACAAAAAGGCACTTTAAGTCAAAGACCATAACTTGAGATTGGTAAATCCAAATGACATGGGACCAAAGGCATTGGTTAGAGTACTTCAAGTCCTTTCCAAAATGTCCAAGAACATATTCATAGGATCAAAATTGAGCAAGATATGCATTGGAGAAGTTGGGAAATTTTTGTGAATTTGCAAAAGTCAACTTTGCTCAAAACACATCATTTTTGCTAATGGGCCTCAAATTCCTTATTGAAACTTTGTCCAAGGCCTATGCACGACCCATTGAGATTAAATTGAGTTATTTTCTTATTTTTTATTAATTAATTGAATTTTTAATCAATATTAATTCATTTAATTGTAGGAAAATACCAAGATATGATTTCTAAATCTTTTTGTGAAGCAAAAGTGGTCAACATATGCTGGAGATTTCGTGTGCACATCAAGGGGACCAAAATCTCCAAAATTAGCAAGTTTTGTCAATCAAAAAGATTGGAAAATATTTGATTTTCAATCAAATATTGAAATCATAATTCCATGGATCTTTGACCAAGATTGTAACCTAATTCCCTTCCATTACATATACATAACCTAAACCTAATCATGCACACGTGAAAATTGCTACAAAAAGGCCATAAGCATATTGAGAAAAATCAAGAAAAAGTCAAAACTGTTTTCCAGGTTCTAGCACGATTCCAAGGCATTTGTTGATTCCAATACATTGCTAGAGGTGTGAGGAATCTTTTGCAATCAAATTCGCACGCCAGAACTCAAGAAATCGTTGCATACAGATCCACGGTTTGCGTTTTTTTCTTGAAATTATATTGATGAATTCACGCATAATTAACATGTTTTATTGATTGTGTTGCATTGCCAGAGATCATACCAAGCTCATGATATCATTCAATTGGATTAAAACACCCTGAAACAGAAATTGCCATTGATGAATGTAAGGGTTTCCAAGTTCTTAAATTAGGGCTTTGCTGCACAAGAAAAATCAGACCTTGAGATACCCATGGTTGGATTCGTTAGGATGAGACGAACTCAAACCACATGTCGCGAACAATTTATATTCATCATGGACCTATTCGCTATTTTTCCTTTTTTCAGTTTGTGGGGGTTAAAAACCCCCGCTATCTGTTTGTTTTATACAGGTTTCAGCGAAGGAGATGAAGACGTGGAAGCACGGGGTTGGGTAATTCAAACTTACGCGCGTGATTTTTGTTTTATGCAGCATATTGATTTGTTTCTTAATAATATATTTGTTGTTTATAATATTAACAAAGCGTGCAAAGTGGTTGAGTGGTTGGCCAGGTGTTCAGCAAGCGTTGGGACCTGGGTTCGATTCTCAGGTCCACCCAATATTTGTTTGCATTTTTCTTCAGAGGATCATGTGCAGGTCTCACAAGAAGGCTCATCATACGCCTTACCCATCCAAACGCCATGTGTCCACTATCACAAATCCAAAGGCCATAAGGTGCTGACCACCATGTTCCTGGTCAACCAACGCGCTAGACCATCCAGAAAGTCAAAGCAGGCTTGTGTTAGTGGGCTTCACAATTCCAGAATTCACCTCCTATGGGCCCGACACCCCCCTGGTTAAAAATTATTTTCTTTTATTCTTCTTTTACTAATTTCTAACTATTATTATTATTATTATTATTTGTTTAACTAACATAATTAATATTATTTTCACAATTAAATTCAGACTATTAAAATGTAAATATTTTTATTAATTATTATTATTATTTTTATTTATTAATTTTAATTATTTTGTAAATAAATACTAATAAATTGATTTAGTTTAATTAGGGTTAACTTTAATCTTTTTTTTCAATAAATCAATTTAGAATTAGGGTTTTCTTGACTTTTAATTTCTTTTATTTTTATTTTTATTAAAGACATAAAAAACACAAAAATACTTTTTTTCTTTTAATTAATTAATTAATTAGTTTTAGGGTTAATATTTAACTAATTGCAAAAAAGGGACCAAATTCAATTCTTTTCTCAAAAAAAGGGTCAAAACCCTAAGGACGTCTCGATTCAATTCTTTCGCGCGCATATTTATTGTTAATTCATTATTTTGATCATATTGATGTAACTGTCCTGAGAATGTAATAGTTAATTAGGACTTTTACCGCTTTCTTTATTTTCTCGCATTTATTTTCAAGGGTTATGTTTTTGGTGATGTAAAACCTGACGCCTTGTAATAGCGTAGATTATCTTTCCACAATTTATTTCCCGCAAATTATTAACTGTTAAATATGCATGCAAGACTTGTCTGAAAAATAAAATCAAAGCGTAGCTCACAAATAACATGTACAAGATAATCTTAACTGAATTTAACACATATGCACATGCCACTCCTAGGGTACGCCTCACTTGGTTGCCTCGAGGTGGTCGTCAAGTATAGGGTGTTTTAGAGGTCGCCCTCCTGTCTAAAGATCCAGTTGCCTCGAAACGGTTGCCTCGGATAAAAAAGGATCTAGGACATTAGGGTTACCACTAAGGCGTCCTACTATTTCTTTGGTGACCACACATGTCCCTATAATCGAATTGACCCGAATAACTCCAACGACGGTTCTACCTACTTCTCAATAGTGGGATGGTACTGTCTAAAGGACTCTTACACAGCTTAATTCCTTAGAGTAGGTAGATTTCTCCTGGGTACTTGCTCTTTTCAAAACAAAAAACAACTTTTCGCACTTACACTTTCAAAAAGATTTCAAACAAACACTTCATACACTCTTGAGGACTGATACAAGAGTTACCTAGAAGTTTTCAAAATGAAACTTTTTCAAAACCCACAAACACTTGAAAAGCAAACCATTTTTTGAAAACATAGTGAGCAAGTACCTAAGAGCCCATGGATAACCATGGATAGAAAGGGTGCTAACACCTTCCCTTTCTATAAATCTACCTCCCGAACCGAGAAACATCTCGAAAAGGAATTTTGCTGTGCTTTTGTCCTTTCCATGTTGGAGAACATAAAAGACGGTGGCGACTCTTGCTTACCGCGACATTTCACGAACCAGCTTTAAAACAGTCAGTTCTATTTCCACCGATCACACAAAGTATCTTGGCAAAAAAAATATAAGGTCATATTCCCTCGATGACGCTATTCAAAAGTTGCCTTACAAAATGATCTTGGTCCCTCAAAAATGCTAAGATATTTTGCAAACATTGCTAATCATGGTTATATGATGACCCACGCCCGTCCCATTTACATCCAAAGATAGGGTTTCTTACCAAATCCATGGTAAGACAACAATGTCAAAGGAATAGAAAATACATAAGGAAGACATTTGAGTAGGTAGATAGGCTTCTAGTTACTTGCCCCTTTCAAACAACAAATCCTTAATATTTTTCAAAACAAACACATACACATTTCAAAACATCTTACAAACATTGAAAACATTTTTAAAAGACAACCATCTTTGTATACATTCTTACGAACGAGAATCATTACAAAGATTGCCTAAACGAATGGCCTCTTTTACAAAATACTTTCAAAACCACACCAAACACAATTTCAAACAAACAAAAGCAAGTGATCTAAGCAAGTAACTAAGAGCCCATGGAAAACCATGGATGAAAAGGGTACTAATACCTTCCCTTTTCATAATCTACCCCCCGAACTCAAGAAACAATCTCAAAGGTCTTTCCTGTTCTTTTTCACCTTTCCTTTTGGATAAAAGAAAAGTCGGTGGCAACTCTTGCTAACCGCAACATTTGTGATCAAACGCAAAACCTCAAGTCAGTTCTCTCACCGCATCACAATAGGCTAAGTTAAATTTTTAAGTTGATAACGTTAAGAAAGTTAAACATATTAATACTTTATTACATAAGACTTTCATTACATGATCAAAAACTATAATCAAATCTAAATCCTCTCGCTAAGATAAAGTTATACCAATCATAGTCATCCTACTCATCATCATCATCAGAATTGAAAAAATTATCATTTTCCTTCTTAACCTTCTTCTTCTTCTTCTTCTCCTCACCCTGAGAGTTCTCATTAGTCTAAATACAACATCCTGTATAGTAACATCTTAAGGTTTAGATCACATTTATTTGCTTACATTGTTTGACTTGTTTGCTTTACATTATGGTTCTTTGTTTGGGTTTGAATCCTCCACCTGGATTTGGGAAACATTATAGGTAAATAGTAATACGTTATGGAAACTGTACGGGGTATACCGACATGGTCTAAGCAATATCTATGTTAGTGTGACATATTTGTGGGTACCGGTAGCCTTTGAGTTAATCAAAGAGAATACGGGGCCGCTGAGTGATGTCATGAAGCACTAATGAACTTCTAGAACCCTTTACTTGACCAACTTGGCCTTTAGGATGTAGTGCGATGACCGGCTTTGGTGCAGTCTGAAGTTGGTAGATACTCGATGCTACACTCATTGAGGTTTGGTTTCTTGGGATATTTCGGTCGCCATTAAAGAGGTTTGAGCTGAAACAATGACCAAGGAAACAATCCAGTGATATTGAGCTCCTTAGAACCCAGTTACTATTATTAGGACAGGTTGAGCCAACTAAACTTCAAGAGGGTACTTACCTATAAAACCCCATGCAAACCTAAACTAAGGACTTATTTGATTTGCTAGTATATGCATACTTGTACATAACATCATGGACATCATGAACATCATATGCATCCACTAACCATTTCAAGGATTTTGGAGATTCATCTTTGTTCTTGTTTTGTAGGATATGGAGTCACTTCGCAGGAAAACTATCCAAATCAACCTTGTAAGAATTCCTCCACAACTCAAGGAGCTAGCTTCAAGGATCCCTGAGAACTCTCCATTCACCGAGAGGCATGGTCGTCTACTCAACTTGGTCACCACTAACACAGAGGAGGATATGATGAAGGTTCTCTTCCAGTTCTTTGACCCTTTATATCATTGCTTCACATTCCCTGACTATCAGCTTGTGCCTACTTTGGAGGAATTTTCTCAACTCTTAAGGATTCCTATTCTCAATCAACTACCTTTTAATGGTACGAAAAGAGGTCCAAATCCAGAAGAGATTGCTCAAGCTCTACACTTGAACTCATCTGATGTCACAACTCATTGGGAAACTAGAAGTCGTGTCAAAGGCTTCTTAGCAAAGTTTCTATTTGAGAAGGCCCAAAGCTGTTGGAATTCCCTAGACTTGCAAGCTTTTGAGGAGATTGTGGCTCTTCTTATATATGGGATGGTCTTGTTCCCCAATCCTGACCAACTCATAGATGTGAGCGCTGTCAAAATCTTCATGTCACGTAATCCAATGCCTACATTGCTAGGGGATATCCTACACTCTTTTCACACTCGTACAATGAGGAAGAGAGGGGTCCTTATGTGTTGCACTCCCCTCCTGGAAAGATGGTTTATTTCTCATCTTCCCCAATCAGTCTTAAAGAATGAGCAAGGATTAAGGTGGTCACAAAGGTTAATGACGATCAAACATTCAGATATTCATTAGTGCTCTCGATCCAAAGAGAATGTTATCATTGTTGACTGTTGTGGGGAATTTCCTAATGTCCCTCTACTTGGCATTAGGGGAGGCATCACCTACAAACCGTGCTTAGCTCTAAGACAATTTGGTTATGCCCGAAGGGATGGCCCACATGATATGCTGATTCAAGGATTTGTTTTCGACTACGACTACGACGATCAAGGTCTTCACTAGAGATTCATCCGAGCATGGAGAATGCTAAACAAGGTGGATAGAAAGACTCTGGGACACAAGAATTCAATCCCCCTTGAGCCTTACCTCAATTTGGTACGAACTCGCGCTCAAAGTCTTATGATGCCTTATCCGTCCATTTTCCCAATGATTATAGAGCCTATTAAGGAAAGAGAAGTTCCATACACTATCCTACATCCTGACATGCCCACATCACTCGAATATCTACAAAAGGATTGGATACAACTCAAAGGAGTGAGAGATACTTTCGAAGCCCAATTCTACGCAAGCGAGAAGAAGGTTTTGGAACTCACTAGGCTACTTCATGAGGAGCGGACTCTGAATACCTACATAGCACCAAAGAGGATGCGCAACACTTTTTTAACTTAGAATTCTGTATTATTTTGCCCAAGTGGCATTGATGTACTCCAATTCTATCTTATTAATATAACGTGTGTTTCTTTTTGTTTAAAACAAATTTGAATTTCTTTAAATCCTTGAAAGCATTGCATAAATACATATCATTCATTATGACATAAACAGGTCTTTTGCAACGAGTTTCCTCATCTCTCTACTATTTATTTCAGTAAGATGGATCTCGAACAGACGATCAAAGATCTTCAAGCTCAAAACACGCAGTTTCAGCAGTTACTCATGACCCTAGCCAAGGGGCAAGATGAGTTAAAGACTCTGTTAGCTGAAGAAAGAAAGAAGAAAACAAAGAAGGTCATTGGGGTTTTGAACATGGGTAGAAGATTTCAGGGACATACTAGAAGAACTTTTAATTTTGCAACCACTTCCGGGGAAGGAGAAGGGAAAGGAAAAGAAACAGCGGTTCCGTCAGAATCTGAAGAGGAGGAAGAAGAGGAAGACTACTCTGAGGAGCAATACCCTCTGGATGATGATAAGTACAGACATCTTGAAGAGCGTTTAAGCACTATGGAAATACAAAGGGTACCAGGTCTAGACTTTGAAGAATTGGGGCTAGTGTTAGGAATTGTAATCCCACCAAAGTTCAAAGTGTCGTTGTTTGCAAAATATGATGGGGTGTCATGTCCTAAAATGCACCTCCGATCATACGTGAGAAAGATTCAACCGCACTCTACCGATAAGGACATGTGGGTGCATTTTTTCCAAGATAGTTTATCCGGAACACAACTCGATTGGTTTTACCAATTAGAAAGGGCTGACGTCCACAATTGGGAAGTCCTTGCCACAACTTTCTATAAACAGTATCAGTACAATGCAGATTTGGTGCCTACCCGTACTCAACTTCAGAGTATGGCTATGGCTTCAAATGAGGGTTTTAAAGACTACGCACAAAAATGGAGGGATCTAGCTGGGAGAGTGCAACCCCCTCTTTCTGAAAGGGAGTTGGTAGACATGTTCTTGGGTACTCTATCGGGCCCTTTCTTCAACCATTTGATTGGGAGTTTATCTGCTGGATTTACTGAGTGAATTTTAACCAGAGAAAGGGTAGAGGCTGGCATAAAAAGTGGAAAGATCCAAAAAGATTCATCTGCCTCTACAGTTGGGAGAAAACCTTTCCCTGGAAAGAAGGAGGTATCTGTTGTTTATCCACAAAAGAACCAAGGGAGAGCTGAACACCGACCAATGGTAGGGGCCGTTATGATCCCAAAACTGACATATGATCAACCAAGAAGTAACCAACCAAGGGTGGAAAGGCCATTCCGGCAATTCACCAGACTTAATATGACTCTAGCCCAGATTTTACCACATCTGCTGAAATCTAATTTAGCGACCTTAAAGGAGGCTCTAAAGAATCCTAACATGATGTCCCCCCATTATCACCCGAATACCAGATGCGCATACCATTCTGAAAGCCCAGGGCACGACACCAACAACTGTTGGGCGTTAAAAAACAAGATTCAAGACCTCATAAATGCAAAAGAGATTGAGTTTGAGGCGCCAGAGAAACCAAATGTTATTTCCGCTCCTATGCCTAGACATAGTCACAACGCCAATGCTATCGAGGAAGATTTGTTTGTTGCTACAGTAGATGAACTCTTGAATCCGCTCCCGATCATCAAGTTGAATTTGTTGAAAGCTGGTATATTCCCAGATTGTGATAAAGACTGCCATGTTTTCCTATCCTCATCAATTGATTGCCCTCTATTGAAGACAGGTATCCAACGCCTGATTGACAACCAAGAAATTCTGTTTGAGAATGCTCCTGTTTCACCCGTTCCAGTTAAAGACGTTTCAATCATAACCATCTCCACCAATCCTTCAAGGGCTCCCAAAAGACCTGTTAGGATTATATCAGCTCCAAAGACTACTCCCCTCATAATTACAATGCCCGGGACGGTCCCATACGAATCAAACAAGACAGTGCCGTGGAATTACGGTGGAGAAATCTACTACCATGGTATTAACCAAGATGGGCTGACCACCAAGGAAGAAAGCTCCGAAGAAGAAAGTTCTGACATTAGCAATATTTCCAGAACTAGAAAGATTACCCGTAGCGGTAGAATCTTTTCTCCAGAGATTGCCCCTCCAAAGGCAGTTTTTGGACCCGTCGTCATTTTGAAGATTACCTCTGTACCAATAATCATACCTGTAAGTGCACCTACCGACAAAAACGACACGATCCCTACTGTTGTCCCTACCAATACTTCTACTGCTGAAAATCAAGGAAAATGCATTCAAGAGGAGCCTGTCCGGACGAAGGCTCAACCATTAGCTATCCCCGAAACATCCAAGAGGAAATGGAAGAGATCCTGAGGATAATAAAGAAGAGTGATTATGACGTGGTTGAACAGTTGGGGCAAACTCCCTCCAAGATCTCCATGCTAGCATTGTTGTTGTGCTCTGAGGCACATGCGAAAGCCCTGGTAAAATTTTTGAAGACGACCCATGTGCCACAAGAGACGTCTGCTGACCAGTTCCAAGACTGTGTGGCCAGTTTGACAGTTGATAATGGCTTAGGCTTCTCTGATGCTAATTTGATACCCAGAGGAAGAAAACACAACGAGGCATTACATGTCTTTGTGGAGTGTAGAGGAACGACCCTGGCCCATGTCTTGGTAGACACGGGTTCATCTTTGAATGTCTTATCAAAGAAAGCCCTTGATAGATTGGATTGCGAAGGGATGACTTTAAAACCCAGTAACATAGTTGTGAGAGCATTTGAGGGTTCGAAGAGGATGGTTCACGGGGAGGTGGACATCCCAATAAAGGTGGGAACTCAGATTTTCAATTCGACCTTCTATGTGATGGACATCCATCCCTCTTACTCCAGTCTGTTAGGACGCCCCTGGATCCACAATGTCGGTGTCGTCACCTTTACACTACATCAAATGCTGAAGTACCCGGTCCAAGGAAAGATCATAACTATCCATGGAGAGGAGGAGTACATGATTAGTCATATGAATTCCTTCTGATATGTGGAGCTGGATGGTGAGTTCATTGAAACCCCTTTCCAACATTTTGAAGAAGTCTCTCAAGAAGTAGTGGTGACCAAGGCGGTATCCTCGATTCCCAAGATCACAAGACCTCCGCTTCGGATGTCATCTCTAAAGGATGCTAAGGCAGTAGTGGAAGAAGGAGGATGCACCATCTGGGGGAAGCTTCCAGACATCCCGTATAAATCAGACAAGTTTGGCTTGGGGTCTACTTCAACGGCTCAGAAGGCTGTGCGCCGTGCCCGTGCTGGAGGGCCACCTTTGAAGATTAGTAACAGAGAGGTCAACACAGTGGAAAATGTTGAAGAAGAAGGCAGCTTGGAAGATTGGATATTTCCTACTGTCAACGGAGGACTCCGCAACTGGGAAGCCAGAGACTTTGTCCCAATAACTTTCATCTCTCAGTAATTTATCTTTTACGTTTCTGTTGGACTTGTAATATTCACAAACAATTCGCACTTTAAAAACCTTTTGCCTTACCCGAGGCACAATGGTCCATTTATAAGGGTTTTTATTTCATCTTCATATGACATGCAATGAATCATGGACGTTTTTTCACATACAAACCTTTTCTGCTCATTGTCTTTCTTTTATATTTTTATTGTTTAGAGATGGCTATACCCTTACACACACCCACACTCACAAATGCAGGTACCCCTCCATTCTGGATCCTATGGGTAACGATACTGCTATAGCCTTCAGTGACTCTAAAGATCCAATCTATCAAGCCGAATACGAAGGTGAAGAAGATTGTGAAGTGTCAGGGGAATTGGCCAGACTACTACAATAAGAGGAAAGAGCTATTCAGCCTCATGAGGAACCGTTGGATACAATCAACTTGGGCACCGAGGAAGATAAAAAGGAAATCAAGGTGGGTGCCAATCTAAAGCCGAGTGTTAAGGAGCGTCTAATTCAGCTATTGCGTGATTATGTTGAGATATTTGCCTGGTCATACGAAGACATATCGGGACTTGATACAGACATCGTGGTACATCGTCTACCTACAAGAGAAGACTGCCCACCAGTGAAGCAAAAAGTCCACCGCATGAGACCTGACATGTCAGAGAAGATCAAAGCGGAAGTCATGAAACAATTCAATGCTGGGTTTCTGGCTGTCACTTCCTATCCTCAATGGATTGCCAACATTGTTCCTGTTCCTAAAAAGGATGGCAAAGTAAGAATGTGTATGGATTATAGAGATTTAAACAGGGTCAGCCCTAAAGATGATTTTCCACTTCCCCACATCGACATCCTGGTTGATAATACAGCCCGGCACAAAGTATTTTCCTTCATGGACGGATTCTCAGGCTATAACCAGATCAAAATGGCACCTGAAGACATGGAGAAAACTACATTTGTCACCCAGTGGGGCATATTCTGCTACAAAGTGATGCCATTCGGACTGAAGAGTGCTGGGGCAACCTATCACGTGCCATGGTAGCTTTGTTTCATGATATGATACATCATGAGATAGAGGTCTATGTAGATGACATGATAGCCCGATCACAAACTGAAGAGGAACACCTTGATCACTTGCAAAAGTTGTTTGTGAGGTTGAAGGAGTACAAGTTAAGATTGAATCCAAACAATTGTACATTCGGAGTCCGGTCCGATAAACTCTTAGGTTTCGTCGTCAGCAACAAAGGCATAGAGGTTGATCCTGCCATGGTTAAAGTGATACAAGAAATGCCTGCTCCTTGCACTGAGAAGGAAGTCAGAGGATTCTTGGGATGCTTGAACTATATCGCCAGATTCATTTCTCACTTGACAGCTACTTGTGAGCCAATCTTCAAACTGTTGAAGAAAGATCAAGTAGTTAGATGGAATGACGAATGCCATATTGCTTTTGACAAGATAAAGGAATATTTACAAGAGCCTCCTGTCTTGATGCCACCAGTCGAGGGAAGACCACTAATCATGTATCTGACCATTTTAGAGAACTCAATGGGGGATGTATTGGGGCAGCATGACGAGTCTGACCGAAAAGAGCACGCTATTTACTACCTGAGCAAAAAGTTTACCGATTGTGAAACCAGATATTCACTGCTCGAGAAAACTTGTTGCGCTCTGGCATGGGTTGTTCGCCGGATAAGACAGTATATGTTGACTCATACCACTTTGTTGATATCTAAGATGGATCCGATAAAGTGCATCTTTGAAAAGCCTGCTCTGTCTGGAAGAATATCTAGATGGCAGATGATTTTAACAGAATATGACATACAGTACACGACCCAGAAAGCTATAAAGGGCAGTGTGTTAGCTGATCATCTTGCTCATCAAGCTATAGAAGATTATCAGTCCATGGAGTTTGAATTCCTAGATGAAGACATCATGACATTAGACAACTGTGAAGAGATCAGACCATATGGTGGACCTGAACAAGGATCCCGATGGAACCTGTTCTTTGATGGGGCATCCAATGCACTTGGTAATGGTATCGGCATTGTACTCATATCTTCGGAAGGGTGTCACACTCCCTTCACTGCCAGACTTTGCTTCAACTGTACGAATAACATGGCAGAATACGAAGCATGCATCTTTGGTCTCAAGGTTGCCAAAGACTTGGGAATCAAATCTTTAGATGTGTTTGGAGATTCAGCTTTGGTCATCAGTCAGATCAAAGGAGAGGGGGACACTAAACATCCAAACCTTATCCCTTACAAAGAACATGTTTTGACATTGCTACCACATTTTGAGCAGATTACCTTCGAGCATTTCCCGCGAGAAGAAAATCAGCTAGCAGATGCTCTAGCCACAATGTCATCTATGTTTAAACTTAATTGGGATAACGGAGCTCCCTAGATCACCATTGAACAAATGGACAAACCAGCGCATTGTCACGAGATTAATATTGAAGAGGTAATGGACCAGCCTTGGTTTCATGAAGTCAAGAGGTATCTCGAGGCTCAAGAATATCCAGAAGGAGCTTCAATCAATGACAATAAGTTCTTAAGGAGATTCTCTGCTAAATTCTTCCTTAGTAATGGCATCCTGTACAAGCGCAAGCATGACTCTATTCTGCTTCGTTGTGTGGATAAGATTGAGGCTAAAAAGATCATGGCTGAATTACATGAAGGTACCTTTGGCACTCACTCTAGTGGGCATACGATGGCGAAGAAAATTCTACGGGCAGGCTATTACTGGTTTACCATGGAAGAAGACTGCTATCAACACTCCCGGACCTGTCATAAGTGTCAAATTTATGCTGACAAGGTGCATGTACCTCTGGTTCCTCTAAATGTATTGACAGCTCCTTGGCCCTTTGCTATGTGGGGAATCGATATGATTGGAGAGATCAATCCTACAACCTCCAATGGACACCGCTTCATCCTAGTGGCCATTGACTATTTTACCAAGTGGGTCAAAGCAGCTTCCTTCGCATCCGTTACTAAGAATGTTGTTGCCCGCTTCATCAAGCGGAATCTCATTTGCCGGTACGGTGTCCCAGAAAGGATCATCACTGACAATGGTACAAACCTTAACAATACTATGATCACCACCTTGTGCGAGCAGTTCAAGATTCAGCATCACAATTCATACCCCTATCGGCCAAAGATGAATGGTGCAGTCGAAGTTGCTAATAAAAACATTAAAAAATCGTACAAAAGATGATAGTCACCTATAAGGACTGGCATGAGATGCTGTCATTTGCTCTCCACGGGTACCGTACCACGGCTCGCACATCAACTGGGGCAACACCCTATTCTTTGGTTTATGGCATGGAGGTTGTCTTGCCTATCAAGGTTCAAATTCCCTCTTTGAGAATTATGAAGGAAGCAGGTTTGAATGAAGATGATTGGATCCAGACTCGACTTGATCAACTAAACTTAATTAACGAAAAGAGGCTTACTGCTGTTTGCCATGGTCAGATGTATCAAAAACGGATGATCAAGGCTTTCAACAAGAAAGTCAGAGGCCAAGTATATCAAGTTAGAGATCTAGTGATCAAATGCATTATCTTATCACAAAGCGATCCCAGTGGCAAATGGACTCCTACCTATGAAGGACCATTTGTGATCAAGAACATCTTCTCTGGTGGGGCAATGATCTTAACAACCATGGATGGCGATGATTTGCCACACCCTGCAAACGCGGACATAGTCAAAAGATACTACACATAAGAAGACCCGCTAGGTTGACACACCTAGGCAAAAAAAGGGCATCCCGGCGAACCAAAAAGGTTCGAGAAAAAATTAGGGATAAAAATAAAAAATCTCTGTACACCCGGCAAGTTGAAAACCCGAAAGGACGACTTGGGCAAAAAGGGGTTTCCCGGTGGACTGAAAATCCGAAAGGGCGGTCCAGGCAAAAGTTAGGGAATTAAAGCGTATGACTATGTCCCGTCGGATCACTTTGAGGATGATCTCTTCACTAACAAGCTCAGAGGTTCTGATCAATCCAATCATCTTTGAACAAAGCAACAAGTAGACAAGATATTCGGAGATACGGAGGCTATAGCAGAATGGGAACCCCATGGGATTATCACACATGGCTATCTGTGTATAAATTTTTCTTACTTCTATGGCACCATCCTCTTACTAGGATGTGTGTTTCCTTTGTACAAAATACTTATTCAAAGTAAATACAAAGATATATCTTTCAAGTATAGAAAACTATTTGTCCTTTTTCTTTACACTTGTGTTTTATTTGCAAAAATGTCCAATGATTCGTTAATGAACATATACATTTGAACATAATTACTGTTTACAAATAAACAAAATGAAAAAAGACAATTACTGACAGGTTGAAATAATAGGAAAACGTCTTTAGGCTATTCCATAAGCAATCCCCACAGTATGTCACTTCAATCCCCAGCGGAACTAAAACTTCAAACTATCAATCCCCGGCGGAAACCATCCAGTTCCTCCAAGTTCCTCAGCAAGTTATTTCGAAACCCGAAATCCATTCGGATAACAGTTAACTTCTGATACTCCCCAACGAAACCAAGACTCCCACGTATCCCCAGTAGAAGTCATCAAAATTCTCTAGATTCCCCAAGAAAATCCCTCAAGCAGTATACGACATTACTCTCACAACGGAATTTTTGTCATATACTCCACTTTCAAGATGTGAAGGATCCACATTAACCCCAGCAACAGTCAAGGATTTATTTTCCGCAATCATGCAGCAATACAGCAAACCAGCTTACATGCGCATACATTACATCCACATATCATAGACATTGATAAAATACATATATTGCATCATACATTTCATGCAATATAATTTTATGTTCCAGCTAACATTTTAACCTTTTCAGGGTAAGATTAACGAGCTACCATTAACAATATTGCTTTCAGATACAGTACGGATATGCTCCAGACACGGATGCTATTCTGTTACTCATTCAGATTCGGCTTTCGGATACAGTTCAGATATGCTCCAGACACGGATGCCATTCTGATACTTATTCAGATGTCAAGTTCAGATACAGTACGGATACACTCTGGACACGGAAGCCATTTTGTGGCTCATTCAGACTTCAACCAAATACAATTCAGATACGCTTCAGACACGGAAGCCATTCTGTTACTCATTCAGATTTCAAGTTCAGATACAGTACGGATATGCTCCAAACATGGAAGCCATTCTGTCGCTCATCTAGATTCAGATTTCAGATACAGTTCAGATATGTTCCAGATGCGGACACCATTCTGATACTCATTCTTCCAGCTTACAACTTACAATGCAACAAACGTTCTTGGATGGCATCTACAAGCCCATCTCCAACAAGATTCTATCTCTTCTCCAAATGGAATCTTTAAGCCCATTCCCTCAGCTACACATCGTCGAGTGCAAATTTATGGGCACTTTAGTGTCCAATCATCTTTCACCTTCGAGTCACGAATGGCAAAACTCGCCAATCTAACTCTTCAGGTTTAAGAAGATTGAACAGGGTCAGCTGTTGTACCCCAAAATTTGCTCTCTCATTTATCAAGACTTTTCTCATAAGATCTCTTTGACTCAAGACAAGATTAGGGTTTGGTCAGCTCAGGACATCTCATCTTGCACTGATAACCCCAAACTAGGGTTTGAGTTTGCACAAGGATTTTTGGACTATCAATGCTTCATTTGAATTTCAATCATCATTATAGACCCCTAAGATCACCCATGACAAGTTTCAAGCCTTGAACCACATTTTTGATCAGTTAATTGGATAGTTGACCTAAAAATCAGCTGTATTGGGGAAAAGTCAACCATAGCCAATTTACAATCAGACTTCATAATTCTTGATCCACATCAACATTTTAAACTTATATGCATCATTTGGTCAAGTTTGGATCACAACTCCTTAAGAAATTTGATCAAATCACAAAAAGGGCAAAATGGTCAAAATTAGGGTTTTTGACTGAGGAAGGGCAATTTCTGATTTTTAACCTAACAAATGACCAATTGAGTTCAAGCATGATATCAAGGATTCAATGGAATCATCTTGACTTAATTACATGGCTCAAAACATCTCAAGTTCATTGGATTGACTGATGAAATTTGCAGTCAACTGATCAAAAGTCAACTGTACATTGAAAAGTCAAACTTTGACTTTTTGGTCAAAATCAAGTACCAAGGGTCATAATTCCTCAAAACATTTCCAAATGTGAAACTTGTTCATCAAGAAATTCAAATTTGAGAATTAGGGTTTGAATTTGAAAATTTTCATAACTTAGAAATTTTCTAAGTATGAAAATTTTCTTATTTTTTCTCAACTTTAGGTCACTTTTACACCATGATGCATATTGATTCAAGGAAAGTTTCAAACATGAAAGTTGTATATCTCCATGAAATTTACAACTTTGCTTAACAAACTTTTCCCTAAAGATGCTTGGATCTCAAGTTATAAATTGGTGAGTACATGATCATGAACTTCTTAACTTAGTGAAATTTTGCCCTAATTTAGGCAGCTTTTGGACCCAACTTCATGGAAATTTTTCACCTAGTTCCAAGAGGTATCTCAAAATGAATTTCAAACATGAATTATAGAGCACATTTCAAGCTTTACAAAATGTTAAATAACTCCTCAAGATCATTTTTTAGTATGGAGAATCGAAGAGAGGAAGTTGGCATTTTCTCACTTTTTGTTCAAGCCATTTCATGAAGAACCAAGTTGCAAATCAATCTTATGTTGGCTATTCATGTTGTACATGTCCTAAACTTGATCTAAACTCCTTAATTAAATGCTTGCTCAGTTGACAAAGCCTTTATCCATGCTTTTGAACCTTTATCCAACTTGTAATTCCATTTATGGCAAAAAGGTTCCATTGCCATTTTCATAAAGAACCACTTTTGCAAACTTTTCAACTTTGAGCTTTGAACCTGTCCCCTTGATGCATACAAACCACACAGGTCTCAAGTAAGTTTTACAAGATCATACCAACCCTAAGCAAGCTGGTACAAGCATGTGAAGCTTTAGTCTTGTCACTTTGCTTCAAGTACAAGAAAGTTGGCAAAAAGGCTAGCATTGGCACAGTTGATAGGGAGCTAACACAAAACCATTTCAATACTAATATACCAACATTATGCAATACATAAGGGAGGGAGCCAAGACCTAAAACACTGAGAGCAAGCAAAAACACAAAAAACTATCCAAAACACACAGTTTCTGCACAAGCATACCCATCTTCCATTTTACTCGTGCGTTTTGAGTTTGGATCATTCAAACACCTTCTATACTTCATACCTAGTCAATCCAAGCCATCATCCTTGTTCTGTAACCACTCCTCCATCATCTGCCATTGTTGACTTTGAAGCTTGCAGTTGGACTTGGTCAGGGAGTTCTAGCCACTTTCAGAGCAAAGCAAGGGTTGGAATAGATTCAGGGAAGCTCAAGGAAGCTCAAGCAAGCATCAGGCCTCCATTAAAGTCACTACATTTCCATACACGATTCCAGCTGAAGGAGGTAAATTTTAAAACTCTATCTCTTTGTACAAGCAACCATAGGGCACGATTTGTGAATAAAAAATGTAGTCCTCATCATAACGAAGGTGTACATGCCATTATCTTGCATTGATTTTACTTGTGCTAAGAGAATTTAGAAGTTGAAATATCTGAAAATATTAGGTTAGAATTTAGGGCTTTTAAAATTCTCTTTGATCTTTGATAGTTAGATTACATAACTTGTATGGTTGGAATCGTGAGTTCAAATGCTACATTTTTCATGTTATAAGTTTTTATTTTCATGGAAGTATGAGGAAGTTACAGGGGATCCGGCCAAGGCTTGAGGAAGAAGATGAAACAGGGCATAGGGCGTGTTTTGTAATATATTGTTTTTGTTTCACTGAAGGCAATGGAAGTATAGCCACCCCAATGGCAAAGCAGCGTGCTGGTGAGACCCATGTCCTGGGTTCGAACCTGCGTGCTACTTTTGCATTTTTTTCACATTTTCCTTTTCAGTTTTTTGTAACTTTTTTGCAGGATTGGGCTTTTGCTTTGGGCCAGTGTTTTTGCTAATCTTTTCACAAATCTGCTTCATCACCCCCCCCCCCCCCCCCCCCTTACTAACTTTCATATTTTTATTTTTATTTTTGTTTTACTTTCATTTTTTACATATTAAATATTTTTCTAATATATAAAAATTCCAAAAAATATAAATTGATAATATTACACTTTTATTTTATTTTTTCTCACATAAAATATATTTTATTTTTATAGGATATAATTCATTTTCTTAATAAACTTGTAACTATAATTAAATATATTTAGTATAATTTATTTTTTATTTCCATACTTATAAATACCTATTTTTGCATATATATATTTTTATATTTATATACAATATTATTTATTATTTTTATATAAGAAAATGCACAAAATAATACATATAAAAACTTCATTTTTCTTTTAAATAAAATTAGGGTTAAGCCCCTTTCAAAAAATTAATTCTTTTTCCTTATATTTTTAGGTTTAGATTAAATTTCCTTTTACATAAAAATAAGACATCAAAAAATCTTTTTACATGTACATTGCATTGCATTACATTTTAAATATTGTATTGTATTTACCTTAATTCGTACAATTTCGATTTGATTGTAATAATTTATTTAGCTTTATATTCTTGCAAAATCCCCATTCAAACTTGTATTCCCCCCTCCCATAAATTGTTGTAATAGCTTAGAAATATTTACATTACGCAATTTATCGCTTTATATGCCATGATTAGTAATTAGGGTTTGTATGACAAGAACAAAACAAAGCGAATAGAAAACCCTAAATACAAGACAAAATCAAAAGCATGAAAATGACACACTTGCACACAAGCACCCTTAGGATTTCTCCCACTTGATTGCCTAAAACAAAATAGCCATGTTACGCATTCAAAGTATCTTGGCAAAACAAAAAAAAAATAAGGTCATAGTCCCTCGATGACGCTATTCAAAAGTTGCCTTACAAAATGATCTTGGTCCCTCAAAAATGCTAAGATATTTTGCAAACATTGCTAATCATGGTTATACGATGACCCACGCCCGTCCCGTTTACATCCAAAGATAGGGTTGCTTACCAAATCCATGGTAAGACAACAATGTCAACGGAATAGAAAATACATAAGGAAGACATTTGAGTAGGTAGATAAGCTTCTAGTTACTTTCCCCTTTCAAACAAAAAATCCTTGCTATTTTTCAAAACAAACACATACACATTTCAAAACATCTTACAAACATTGAAAACATTTTCAAAAGACAAATATCTTTGTATACATTCTTACGAACGAGAATCATTACAAAGATTGCCTAAACGAATAGCCTCTTTTACAAAATACTTTCAAAACCACACCAAACACAATTTCAAACAAACAAAAGCAAGTGATCTAAGCAAGTAACTAAGAGCCCATGGAAAACCATGGATGAAAAGGGTGCTGATACCTTCTCTTTTCATAATCTACCCCCCGAACTGAAGAAACAATCTCAAAGGTCTTTCTGTGCTTTTTCACCTTTCGTTTTGGATAAAAGAAAAGTCGGTAGCGACTCTTGCTAACCGCAACATTTGCGATCAAAGGCAAGACCTCAAGTCAGTTCTCCCACCGCATCACAATAGACTAAGTTGAATGTTTAAGTTGATAACGTTAAGAAAGTTAAACATATTAATACTTTATTACATAAGACTTTCATTACATGATCAAAAACTATAATCAAATCTAAATCCTCTCGCTAAGATAAAGTTATACCAATCATAGTCATCCTCATCCTCATCATCATCATCATCATCATCAGAATTGAAAAAATTATCATTTTCCTTCTTAACCTTCTTCTTCTTCTTCTTCTTCTTCTTCTTCTTCTCCTCACCCTGAGAGCTCTCATTAATCTAAATATAACATCTTGTACAGTAACATCTTGAATCTGAGGATGTTTTTACTTCAAAACACCCTATACAACTACATATTAATTATAAGGCTAGTTTTACACCACAACACCCTCTACAATTACATCTTGGTTCTAAGGCCGGTTTTGCACCATAAAACTCTACACAACAATATTTTGATTCTCAGCATTGTTGGTAGCTTGAGCAGAATAACACATGTTGATTCCTTTGGATGGAGTTGTTTTTGTGTTTTGGTTCTTCTGATTTTATATTGTTCCTTATGATTCTTCATCTTCTTCTCTTGAAAGTTTAAAAACCAAACTCATCATTGTTTCTTTAATTCAAAACTCTATATTTTCTCTTAGAAGTTAGGAATATTGCATACCTTAAACTGTTTAAATTTTGATGTACTTAATGGAATTGTGTACTTGTAATACAAGTTTTTATATCTATTCAAAATTGATTTAGTCTTGATTCTGGTATGAAAGTTTTACATTTATTCATATGCAACATCACAACAGTTAATAGGAATAACCATTGTTATAAGGCGTATGCTTTCTAGTTTACTACGACGGTCACTGGACTGTGATTGTAAGTATCGAATATACAACCACACGCTACATAACAACGAATGGTCCCACATGGTTATATATCTTTCCCAATTATTGTTAAATGCCTTTTCCGTAGTAGTGAAGAAAAGTTGAAAACTAGAATTCTAGATTTAGAAGAGTCTTATATATTAAAACAAGTAAACATTGATGATGCGTACACTAACAATCACAACAAAAATTACAAAAATGGAAACAACACTGGTGGCATGCCATGTCACAATATTCCAAGGTGTCTAACACACACAATCAGACTACAAAGAAATGTCCACAAATATTAAAATGGGACTAATGCAAATTTTGTATGCTAATTGTGATACGGCGGGAGAACTGACTCGGGTCGTTTTGCGTTTGATCGCAATTGCGCGGATAGCAAGATTCGCCACTGACTTTTCTTTTATCCAAAAGGAAAGGTAAAAAAGCACAGGAAAGACCTTTCGAGATTATTTCTCGGGTTCGGGGGGTAGATTATGAAAAGGGAAGGTATTAGCATCCTTTTCATCTGTAGTTATCTACAGGCTCTTAGTTACTTGCTAGATCACTTTCTCTTGTGTGCTTGTGGTGTGGGATTTGAAAGTATTTTGAAAATGTCTTTGTAATGGTTCTCGTTTCTATAAGAACGCGTACAAAGTTTTGTTTCTAAAAATAGTTCAAAGAAGTGTTTGTGTGGTCGGTTTTTGAAAGTGATTTTGAAAAGGTGTTTTTGTAATGGTTCTCGTCTCTATAAGAACGTATACAAAATGTTTTGTCTTTTTGAAAATGATTTGAGATGAAAATGTTGGTGTGAAAATGTTTTTGTCGTGAGTAAGCGAGCAATTAGGAGCGAATCTACCTACTCGAAAGGTTTTAAATGTTTTTTTCTTCCTCCTTTAGATGTTTCTATCTTACCATTGATTTGGTAAGAAGCCCCATCGTTGGATGTGAAGGGGCAGGCGCGGTTCAATCATACAGTCATCAAAAGCAACTTATGAGACGCTTTTAGCAATTTTCGTAAGGGACTAGATCGTTTTATCGAAGGCAACATCGAGGGGCATCGAGGGACTACGATCTTTTTTCTCGAAGGGTCTTTGCTAAAGCGTCCCATTATCGAGGGACATGACTGTGTTTCCGAGGCAACGAGAGAGGTTACCTTAGAGGTGCGCGTGTGAAAAGTGTGTTCGATTCAAGTTAATTTTGTTCTTTTGATTAGGTTATCTAGCGATTGTTGTTATGTCTTTCCATACATGCCTAATTACTATATGGTATAAAGAAAACATTAAATTGCAGAAATGGAAATTCTACGCTATTACAGAGCTTTCGGGAATGGGGGTACAATTTTTTACAAATGGGGATGAGTCGAATGCGATTAAAAAGTCCAAATAGCAAACAATACAACCAAATCGAATTTTGAGCGATTAATTAAAGTTATAACAGTCTAGGAAATAAAAATTAATTAACAAAGTATGGAAGTAAGATTCTTATTATTTGTTGGAAAAGTTTGAAAGGAAAAATAGGAAAACCTATTCTATCAATTAACTAAAGAATTAAATCAAAATACATGTATTTTTGTCTTTTAAAGTTTTTTTGTTATTAAAAAAAAATGAACCAAATAAAACTTAATATACAAAAATTAGTTAGTAAAATAATTTTACAAAATCCTAAACTAATTGAGAAAATAAATTAATTTTTAAATTGTACATTTTTTATTTAATTGAATTAGAACTAAATCAAAAAATAAATTCTAAACTAACTTAAAATTCTAAGTACTTAGATTAATTCTAAAATTAAGTAAATAATAAAAAAAAATTCTAAAAATATTAAGTTAAACCTAAACTTAATTAAAAAGCTAAAATTTACTAATACTATATTTAAGCTAAACTAAATGTAAATCAATTTAATTACAAGAAAAGGGTGTGAAATAAAAAATAGGGGGTGAGGCTGGAAAAAAAAGCATTGGGCTTGGGGTATAGCCCAACAAGGATTGTTTGGTCCAATAATGCAAAAAAAATTAGAAATGAAGAAAAATGAAAATGAAAATCTCCCCTGGGGGTCTCGAACCTGGGACATCAAGCTTGCATACCAACGCCCTAACCATTACACCATTCTGCTTCATTCGTTTATTTACAGTTCATTAGTACATAAGTCAAAACTTGGTAATTAGGTTGGGCCAAAGCAAACCAGGCCCAAACCCGGTTTTATGGACAAAGAGGAAAGGGTTGAAACTGAAGCATCAAATTGTTGTTGTTCCAGGATCGTGAAAACGGGAAAAAACAAGAGAAAGCAAACCCTAATCTCTCTTTCTGATTTTTACGCTAATCTCTTCCTCCCTCTCGATCAACACCTCTGTGTTCTAATGGGCAATCAAGATTCTATCTCTATTATCCTTCCTACTTCTAGCTAACATGTCCCTAATGAAACCCTAGAATCCCAAATCGGAAGTTTCTGTGATCGTAAAACGGTAAGAACAAACATGCGTTACCTTTTTTGTTCAGCTTTTGAGGTATGTTCCAAATCCTGTTTTTGTTCTTTCTTCTGATTTCGTGAATTGTTGATTTTGAAGAAATCCCTAATAACTTGATTTGAGTAAGTACCTCTGAGTTAATGTGATGAAGGGTTTATCGAAATTTGTTGGTTTTGAGTTTTTTTATGATAAAGGGTTTATGGAGATTTGTTGGCTCTGGGTTGTTTGCGATTTAGGGTTTGTGGGGATTTGTTGGCTCTGAGTTGTTTGCGATTTAGGGTTTGTGGAGATTATCTTTGATTTTGATGGTTTGTGATTTTTTGTAGAAAATGTTATGCTGTTTTTTTCTGAATGAGAACCAAGAAAACTCTCTCTCTTCTGTTATGTGCAAATTGTTTTCTTTATAGCAGTGGGATGATGAAACTTTTGGGGGGAAAAAGAACTGAGTTTGAATTGTTGATATGCCTTCTGCTTTCTTGAACCAGGTTTTGGTTTCTCTCATTTGTGTGCATGTCTTTTTGGACTGATATGGCAGGTTTGGGATAACAGCATTGCATGTTTGTGGGGCTGTTTTTTGCAGTTTGTTAGCAGACTGTAGCAGGGCAATTTGCAGGTTGTTTGGACTATTTTGGTTTAGGGCTTTGTATTGTTGCTTTCTAGGTGATTTCTTTCCTATTTCCTTTTCATATTTCCATGAAACAAAAGCCATGTTTGGCTTTTCAATATATTCTGAAGGGTTTGTATGATTTTAAGGAAAATGATGATAAATTTGTTTTGATGAGCAAGTTAACTTGTTGTTTTGCCTTGTTCCATTTTTTACTCATTGCTGCCTTATACATGTGTTGATGCCTGCTTTGTTTACAACCTTTGTTTATCGCAGTTTGACTTTGCTTCTGCAATGTTTGTTCTGCTTTTCTTTCTTGTGAACCAAGGTCCAACCTTGTGGTTTGTAAGGAGGAGAGGGATTATGATAATACAAACAGACTAAAATTCTAATTCCTATCTACGAACCCTGGTGATGAAGTTTTTTCTTTGAACAAATACTCTTTGCCTGAATTCTTGCTAACTTCTTTTCTTTGTTTCATGAACATGAGGCATGGATGGCAAGCGAGGATTGGATGGCTTGAAGATGAGGCAAAGAAGACTTGAAGGAATAAAACAAGATTTCTTTATTTGTAAACAAAATTTGTGATTCTTTGTAGACAAAAACAAAAAAAATCTTGTAATTTATTTCATTTGTAATATAATAAATACAAAGTCTTGAATAAATTTGGTGTAATGAAATTTATTGCACAAAACTTGAATTTACTTAAACTTTGCAATTCTCAATTGAATATTTTGGATAAAATATCTTGGCTTGGTAACTTGTACTTCAAGCAATCACAAAATGATCAGATAAATCATGTTCCTTTGTACTCCAATCAAATTCTTAAACAAAATAAATGCTTAAGAGCTCAGTTTTATTTGACTAATTGAATCCACAATCATGGTTGTTTAAATGACAGTCTTAATCTTCACATCTTGTCCAAGTCAAATTTGCACTTAAAATGAACTCGCGTGCCATGCTCGATAAAAAAATGGAACTTCATTGCCAAACAAACATGCTCTGAGAATATCTGTCAATCTTTCAATAAACTATGGTTAAGAACATTCAAAATCAACAAATGCCTTGCGACGATTTGATAATTTTAAAGTATTCCAAACACAATTTTCCTTCGATTCTTTGAAGATAAACCCGTGAGAGACATCACTTATGACCACATACAGAAATAATCGTCTCAAGGTCTTGTAATTTGAAGAAATCACAAATCTTAGAAATCGGGCGATTGTTATTTAAAATTAGGTCAAATTCCATGATGCGACTTCTAACGCATACGAATTTTGGTGATATTCTACGCGTAATCAGTTCTTGATTTGTGAAGAGAAATTGGAGATGGTATCAAGGAGAATCATACGCAAGAAAAAATGCTCAAAAATATTGAATAGTGAAGAAGTTACGATCGTTTGAATTTGTTCTCGCAAAAGGTCGATTTTTTGGGTCGACGTGGTCGTTTTCAGTTATCTGGACCATTGATTGAATAAACTTGCGATGCAAGGTTTGAAACTTGACACGAACATCCTTGGGGAGACATGAAGATCTGTGAGGACCATTTGAAACCTTGAAGACTCAATTTTCTTTGAGAAATGAAAAACCCTAATTGCCGATTTACTGCTTAGGAAGAGAATTTGTCTGATCAAATTCTGAGCCAAATTGAGTATTCGAGAAACCCTAGGATAGTATCTTAAATGAAAAATGAGAGGGAAAATTTTGGGGTACAACACTAACCCTTTTTTATGTTTATATCATGACGACCCTTAGATGCACCTTACAAAGTATTTCAATATTTGTATGATGCCATGAGCCTTGTAGACCGGGAGGAAGAGATATTCCTGATATTTTTTTCCATATTCACTAATTGGAAAATCAAAGGAAGAGTATCTAGACCAACCAACATCGACAATGACAAATTGGGATGCATTGGAATTACCAAACAATGCAGTGAGGTCTAGTGTTGTAAGATCACTAGCTCCGTTGATCACAATGATCTTTGGTTGTTAATTCCTAGTAAGACACCTCAAAAATTTATTTCATTGGAAACCGGTTTTCCCAAGTGCATTTGAACGATTAATGAGATGAGATAACCTTTTTTGCATTTAGGCAATGGTTTCACCATGCTTCATGCGAAATAGTTCGAACTCTTGATTTAGTGTATTAATTCTAAATTGATTGACTTTATTAGTTACCTCATGGGCAACTTGTAATGTGTTCGACATTGCTTTAGCGGTTTCACAATGGGAAATTGTTGTTGCAGTAAAGTAGCAAGCAAAAGTAAGTAAGTATTTTTAGTTTTGTTTTATTGTCTCCAAAAGGATTAGTGCGAGAGGAAGAATGTCATTCAACCGTTTATGCATTTCTGAGCTTGGGTTAACATGGGTTTGAAGTATGAAAAGTAAACCTATTAACAATAAAATAAATTCATTCTTCAGAGAAGAGAAACTTATCAGGAATGAATTTAAACTACTCGCCACAAACTTAAACCTATCGATAAGTTGTACTCAACTTACCATACTCGTTAAAATCATCATGTATATCTCACGTCAGTGTACATTTCTGAAACACATACGAGATGTACCACAATAGAGGTTATGTCTACACAAAGTTATGAGAACAACCATATTCTTGCGTCGGTGATGTCTCGCACGAAACAACAATGTAGAAGCATTAAGATTTGATACCCAAGTGATTATTATCTCTAAAACTATCTCTAGAATCTAGAAACTAATAGATTCCCTTCCCTAATAAAGATTTGTAAGGTCTATCTCTAAAACAACACAAATCCAAACATAAATGCAAAAAGATCAAGGAAAGCATCAAGATTGATTTGTTAAGGAAGTTTTATATAACACCATGAGCGATAAATATACATATGTTCAAAGTAAGCATACAACAAAACCCAACAAATAAAGAAATACATAGAGAAGAATAAAGAAGAACCAAACATCTCCCGGTTTGTAAGCTTCGATTAATCAAAAATCTGACTCCGGATCATTCATATGCAAGCTCCAATGTTGTTTTCTAGCTTCTCTATCAAAAGAATGAGTGATGATGGAGTGGGATCAAAAATTCCCCCAAACCATGCCCTAAAATTGTGTGTTTTTGCCCTTAAAATGAGTTTCTTCCCAGACCGTGTCGCCCAACGACCAAAGAACTTGTCTGACGAAGCATTTTATTCACAAAATGCAGCACAGGAACATGCAGGCTTTCCCTGAGCTCACCCGGCGAGCTCTAGGCACTCACAATGCTCCAGGCTTCCCTAACCTCGCTAGGTGAAATTGACAGCAGACAACAAAATGATTTCTTGCTTTCACCATAACTTGAGAACCGTTACTTCGATTTCCTCTTCTTTGATTTGAGCCTTATTCTTTGATGAATTGCTCAACTCGCATCTTTGAAGTTGTGTCTTTGGACCTTATTACTCAATGTCCCAAATATGTATGAATACCTACCAAATGAATGAAAATGAACAATCGATACATTAATTACACAAAAACACAAATATACACAATATGTACACATTCACACAAAAATTGAGGTTTATTCAAGGATTTTAACAAACAAGAGTCGATAAGTGCCACAAAACTATATACAAAAATAACTACAATTTGACACTTATCAGAAACACGATAAAATTCATCAACACCAAGAGCAGAAATGAGAATGTTTTGTGCTTTCCAATCGTAACTCCACTTTTTTTTTATCATCACCATCCCATTGTGCTTCCAGTTTAGGTGTGACAACACCATTAGGATCGATCACGATAATTTGAATTGAATCATTGATAATGGCGTCCCACTAACCATTATCATATGAATATGCATACAAGCTTTCCAATATCCATAGTTTTCACGGGTGAATATGGGCGCTCTATTAAACGCCCCTTTTAGGTTCGGTGGCTATTATCTAATAAGCGTTTTTGAAGCACGGAATGAACCAGAGTTGTGATACCACTTGTTAAAAAGCACAAAGGTAAATTATGTATAGGGGTGAATAGATTCCCAAAGTAAAATTACTTTTTAAAATTCTGTTTTGAAAACAAATCAAAAACTATGGCACGAAAGATTAAGCCTAGATCAAACAAGTCGTCTAAACTCAACCGAATATTAGAAACTCGAGTATGCATAAATGACAAAATGGAACTTATAATGATGATAAGACTCAATACAATAATTTCTGATTCAATCATTTTAGAATGATCACAATTGTTAACCAATTTCTAATGAAATTATTGATAAAGCTAAAACAAGAAAATTATTGAACATTTGGCGTGCAATAGATGTTTTAGATTTTTCCTTTGACTTTGTTGATATTAAATACCACTTACAATCTAATTGATTGTAATGTAATCAACAAAACAATATTTAACAATCAAGGGATATGTCTCTACGAATCGATTACACAATTAATGAATTGAATAATTGACTACACAAAGTAATATATATATATATATATATATATATATATATATATATATAGAGAGAGAGAGAGAGAGAGAGAGAGAGAGAGAGAGAGAGAGAGAGAGAGAGAGAGAGAGAGAGAGAGAGAGAGAGAGAGAGAGAGAGAGAACATAATGTTTTGTTTAGGCAATTCACCAATCATCTTTGATATGGCTACGTCTTCCCCCAATTTCAAATGAAATTGAGATAATAAATCTTACTTTGCAAAATATTGTTCGCAAGAGAAATGTAGCAATCTAAACCTACAAACCCCAAGTTAGATGTTGATCCTAACACTTTCTTTTTCCTTGATCTCATCTTGATCAAGTCACCTAACAAACCAATTTTATCTACCTTCTTGCGGTACTCCTTTGATCAAATCACCTTTCTTCAAAGCTTTCACTTGGCCGAATCCAAATTATGAATTGTTGCCATCCGATACTTCCAATTTGATCCACCGTCTCACGCTACTTATTTGCAAGAACCAAATTTCCTCAAAGATTTCACTCGATCGAATCCAAATTGTGAACATATTGTATCCCAAGATTTACCAATTGGATCCACTGTCTCACGCTACTCCTTTGCAAAAATCATCGTTCTTCAAAGCTCTTCACTCGATCGAATCCAAATTGCGTAATCTTGTCCAAAACCTTCAAACCTCATTGATCTTGAAGGAAAATCCCAGCTTGGTTTTCTTATTTGAAACCCCCAAAAATTCTCGACCCAATCTTAAGTTACACCAACCTAAATTAAACGTTATCAACACAAGTCTAGATGACACCCAAACAATGAATGATTATGTGTACTTTGTTTGTGTGAATGCATAGATGAGAGGTTGAAGATGATGAGCAATTTTTGTATGTTTTAGTTTCTTCTTGTTCAAAATGATACATGTATGAAGTATTTATATGTGTGGAAGTTGGAGACAAAAAGGGAGGTTTAGAAATTAAAAAGAAATGTAATTTTTAGAAAAACTATTGTATGTGTCAAAACATATAAGTCATGTCTCGACACATGTAATGACATGTGTCAACCTGTTCAAATTCATGTGTCAACACATAGAAACAGATGTTACAGACTTTAAAACTGCAATACATGTGTCGACACATAGACAACATGTGTCGACACATGAGTCAAAATATAGACATCATGTGTCAATACATGAGTCCGCACATAGAATCAAACTCTACAGACTTTAATATTGTAATACATTGTCGACTCGTACATCACATATGTCGATACATAGACATATTTTTAGTGTAGAAACTCATTTTTAATGCATGATTCCTTTTTTAAACATGTTTTAAATTCATCCTAAGTATCCTTTGTGTATACTTTTAGGCAAGTTTATATCACTATTTCTTCGATCCTCAATATTCTTCACCTTTTCCTCTTGTTGTCTCTGATTTTGTTCTTGATATTGTCTTTTTTTTTTGTGTTAGCTGTGTTAATTGTGTTGGCTTTGATGTATTTAGTTATATCTTGGTTTTCTCTGCCAATAACTTTATTCGCTAGTATACATTGTTCTAAAAAGTTATGGTATTTCTAGCGATTCAAATGTTGTCTATAATGTTTATTATAAGAGAAGTAGTGTATTTATCTATTTCTAGTATTATATTTTAGATCCAATTGATGAAAGACTAATTGTTAGTATTGTTGAAATTAAGAGTCAATTGAGATCAAACCAAATATGAGTTGCCTAGATGTAATTCATAAAACAGTGTTCGATGGTATCTATTTAGAGTTTCATCTAAGAGAGATAGGATCACATTTTATACCTTTATTAGTAAGGTTTTCATTTAGTGGTATGAGTTGTTCATCAATGTTTCTTGTCTAGACGCTCATTTCCATCTTATTCTCATCAACTTTGTTTATCCCGCCTCAAAGGACCATGGGAATATTCTACCACCTTAATCCTAAACACATCACGGTCGATCAAGACATTGAAAGCTTCACTTAAAGCCATGCTACACTTGGCTCTACTTAAATGCGAGCTACTCCATTTTAGATTCATCTCTTGTGCCATCATCAAAGCATATGTGTACTTCCACCAGTTTTGAGATAAGCTCAAAAAAATATGAATTCCATACATGACAAGAAACACCATAAATTCTCAACCAAGTCGCTCTTTCTGAATCTATTTCCGTTGGCTTCCATCTCTTAATCTCTTTACACCACTGCTTTAACCAAACCCCTACATTTTCCATAAGCGTTGTGATTTCGCATGATTCTCTTTCTTCTAGAAAACATAAGTTTGCACCCAATGGAGTAACATAAATGTCGAAGTATCCTTCAATAATAAAAAAATTATAGATGTTGTATGTCATGTCTAAAATTTCCACCACACATATAAATGTATTGGAGTACTTGCTACAATCACCTTTTGCTTCAAATTTAAACTTCATCACTACCGTCAAAAATGCATTTTATTTAGGTTGTAAATGGAATTTTATCTCGGTTTCACATATGAGGTAATAAAGGGTGTCATTAAAATTTGTCATTTTACTTCTCAGTTTTTGTTCCACCGAAGAGAAAGTTTATTGGTTCGATTCTCAATAATAATATTTTACATTTTCGAAACTATAAAGCACACGCCACATACCTTTCGATTTTTGTAAATATTTGAGGGGAAAGGAAAGTATTTACGTCAATTATATGTATTAACAGAGGGGTATAACTATTGGGTGTGAATATGACAATAGAAACCAATCTAGAGAGGGGGGTGAATAGACTTAAAAACAAAATTTGACTGATTCTTTAAATAGGAGTAATAAGAGATTTTTCAGAGTTTGCGTACGGAAGATTATAGAGCCAAAATGTAAAATTATACTCAATAGACAGTTATAAGGTAGCAACTCAAATCACTTTACCAATATTGTAATGATTTAATGAAGAAACACTAAATATGCAACTGAATCAATTGAATAATTCATGAGTAGTGGTTACTAAATATTTCAATAATTTGAATACTAAAGTCACGATGTTTCTCAAATTTTAATCACCACTAAAGTTCTTAATGGTTTTCCAATCCTAACAAAACCTAAGATTTTCAAATTAAATCTCTATTACCAAATGTAAACCTAAGCAAATATGTTTTACGAAATGCAAATTAAAGAGTCGGAGAGAGAGAGAGAGAGAGAGAGAGAGAGAGAGAGAGAGAGAGAGAGAGAGAGAGAGAGAGAGAGAGAGAAGAGAGAGAGAGAGAGAGAGAGAGAGAGATGACACAATGATTTAAAGTGCTTCGAATCTTTCGGCATCGCGCGAGTCTACATGGAATGTTGAAAGTACTTGCATAATTACATTAGATTTTGACAAATAGAACTTATCTGTAATAATGTTGAAGACGATAGAACTTCGATTCCAGATCTTGACTTGTATAGATGGTCAATTGCCACACTCTTTTGTGCAATCTTTACTCGATCGACGCTTCCAATATTCCAATAACACAAATTCAGCTCCAAGCCTTCATCTGTAGCAATCAACCTCTTGATCCTACCAATTCCTTGAGCGGTGGAATTGTCTGAAGATGTAAAAAGAACTCAGCCTTATCTGTAACCTTCCACATAGTCACTATTAAGGAAATTCTAGAGAGAATACCTTCTTCTTTTAACTGGAATTTGTCACCACCAATGACAATAATCCTAATCTTGTAAGAACCTGAAAAACCTTTGAACACATCTCCAAGAACGATTAGTCTCGAGAGAGTGTCTCCCCTAATCAATTAACATCCACTGATGATTAAGATGCGAAAGAAAAATGAGGTTGAAAATGAAAGATTTATGGTTGTCAGAGTTTCCAAGAGGTGGTTGATTTTCACAAAACATTCACAAAACAATTATGAAAACTTCACAAATGATTATGCATTCTCATATGAAAAGGTTCACTAAATGCTTATATACGTGCTTGAGATGAAACACACAAAAGATTGAAAAAAATTGGTTATATTCGAATCAAGGTCAAAGCATGTAATGTATCAACTGAGCAAGTGAGTGGAATAAAAGAAAATCTAAAAATTGACCCATTTGCAGTTGATTTGAATCAAGTGCATTGTGTTATTCGAATCATAGGCCACGTGATTCGAAACATGTTCAATTTGCGATTTGAATCAATTGCTCCGAAGATTTTTGGAAAAACCATAAAAGTATATGATTATAATCAAGTACAAATGTGTGATTCGAATCGTCAACAACAGAAATTTTTGAAAGATTAGAAAATCCACGTGATTCGAATCATGTACAATCCTTGATTTGAATCATAAGGTTCTAAAAAACTTCTGAAAGTCTATATTTCATTTAATTTGAATAAGAACTTAAGTGTAACTTAAATGATTCGAATCAAAGGGTTCAAAAAATAATTTTTCATGCTTTTAACACTTTTCTTTGCACATGATTTTAACAGAACGCGCAATGCTTTTATTCCACAGACTCATACACTTGACTGATAACATTTTGATCAAGTTTAGATATAACCAAAAGATTTATGCATTCTAAAAGATATGAATCATGTGTGAGCAATCAATGAGGGAGAATCAAGAATGATAAAATATGAAATCAATAAGACAAGCAATCAAAACATAGACGTATCAGGATTTCTCCCCTACATATGATAAGGATATGTAACAAAAACTTCCCCTAGGAATATGCAGCTACAATAACCTATTTTTCCATTTATAATTTATTTTAAATCTTAACTTGACTGACCTGTATTTTTTTTACATTGAAACTACAAATTTTGTGACAAAATCAGAATATTTTATTTTATACCGAACATAACTAAATATACATAGAATATTGAATTACATTATTTACAAAACCAAACGTACACATGTCTTAAATGGTACACCAATATAACCTATACATATTTGAAAATAGAACCTTATAATGCTTACAAAATCTATAATGATATTTGGGATACATAAAATCTCTAGCAAGAGAACTTGTACATATTTGAACCTATAATAACAAAACCTCTATACAATGCTTATAACAGCCAAGAAAAACTAGTATTGTTGAGATTCATAAAAATATAGAAGGCATTGGCCCAACGTGATCGGATGTCATCTATATCTTCTTGTGGGAATGGTATTTGGTCACTAAACACCTACAATTTAAACAAAAATTAAATTATGATAAGCTAACAACAATTTTAACTTAACAAATATAAATAAATTACATGTATATGGATAAAGTTAATACATTAACCCATAAATTGAAAATTCCTCCGAAGACAATAATTAATGTACGTCTTATAAGATAGTATCTACATAAAAAAGTTGTCGGATTTTTTTCGGAACTACAAATAATTTTCATATAGTTACTAATGAATACTCACAAAAACACAAGTAATATATTAGCTAATATAAAGAATATAAAAAATCACAAGTAATACTTACTTTTGGGAAAAAGAACCTTAGATTTTTACCTCTTATTCTAAATTACACAAAATTGTATCCCTCCACAACTCTACATTTTAGTAAAAATTAAACATGAATAAAAACTATTCAAAATTAAAGATAAAATTTGAATATTACAAATAATATCATTTACGCACTCAAAAGTCCATGCATTGTTGAATCAAGTTCATAGTGTACGAAGCATAACATAATTACAATATTTCGTTTCGTGCATAGAATAATTAGATGTCAAAGTGAACGGCATAAACCTTTAGAATAATTAATAATGTGTATAAATTTGATTTATAAAATAAAACACAAATTAATATATATTTACTTATGGTAAAATGGTCCCATGTAATATTATTTGTTGTCATCAATCAACTTATTTTTTATGTACATCTTGATAGTATTTTCTCCCTATTAATGAAATTGAATTTTGAAAGGTTCTAAGAAACAAGACTTTCTTAAATCTCTTTCAACACACATGTCATTTATATATCTAAAAATTAATACAAAATCCAAATCTTGATATTAAAATATGAGAACAATAAATATAAATTGAAGTTACCATAAAAATTATAATTACGAGCGTAGTACCTTAATTTTGTTTAAAAATTTTCATTTCATTAGATCATTAATCATATTTATATTTTGTGCCCATTTTTAGAACAGTTCATCATATATGGCATTGGTTTAGAATTGATTTCCTCGTATTCTGTTTTTAGAACCATCTCATATATCACTTTATTCGCATCATGTGAATTCTATTTTACACAATTTTCAAGTAAAAAAAGTACTGCAAAAAAGAATATTTCATTTATCCAAAGTCATCCATAATAGTGGTATTTGTCTTTGGTCATACTGTTTTATTATTTCCTTTTTACATTTTTGTTATCAAATGGCATTTTTATCATTTATTTTTAAGATCATCACTTTTATACCATTTTTCACTTTTCTTATTTATCAAGTTAAAACTTTTTTTATGCCATAAAAAAAAAGTAAAACTTTTATTATGCATAAATTCAATATTGTCTATATAGAACAAAGTTTCAAAAATATAAAAATATATCATGTTTTTTTTATCCATTTCATTTTTGATTCATATTAGAGATGATAATGGATATTTATGAACACAAGTACTATTCTCATGTTATTCGATTATTTAGTAAATATAATATTCATATATACCTCATATCCGTACGAGTATTCATTAGATGAATATTTTGAGATACCCGCAGATATCTACGGATATCTATAAATACTATTATTTAAATATGTTTTAAAAATATATATATTTAGATAACTAATTTTTTATCGCTTTTAAAAACAAAAATTATTTTCAAATTTAACACATAATAAATAAAAACAAAAATAAACCACATTCATTTTATTTCTTATTTTATCAAAATAATAATAATAATAGTAATAATAATATCATATTTAATAAAATAATAATAATAATAATAATAATAATAATAATAATAATAATAATATTTTTTATCAAATAAATTAATGTTTAAGTATTTTTAATTATTAACGAATACGGATATATGCAGGTACAAATACCATTAAAGTACCCATAAATAAACGGTAATTAAATATCTATTTATTTTATTCATAGATATCCATTAAATAATCATACTCGTGTCCGTGACAAATTCTACCTGCATATATATATATATATATATATATATATATATATATATATATATATATATATATATATATATATATATATATATATATATATATATATATATATATATATATATATATATATATATATATATATATATATATATATATATATATATATATATATATATATATATATATATATATATATATATATATATATATATATATATATGTCATCCTTAATCCATATATACCGTATACATTACATCATTTTACAATTCAACCCATAAAAGTCCACGATTTGAATAATAAGAAAAAGAGGTTAAATACAAAAGAAAGGAAAATATCTCATTATCATTCATGGTTATATCACCGTGAACATCACCATGCATTCCATGTAAACTATCCCACGTACAACTTTCATTAACAACAAAACAATACAAACTTCTCAAATTTTATAAAATATTTCACTCTATGATATCTCACCTTCATCCATATGTTAAATTGTAATTTAGTGTGTTGAAATTATGTGTCAAAAATATTTGATTTGTTTTAAATTTAAATAGATTTAATTTAAGTCTAGAATAGATTTGATTTGACTTAGTAACAAAATAGATATTTTGGACTTTGGGCTTAGGGTGTAAGCTCAGTTATAAATAGATGAAATAATCCCTATTTTTTGTAAGCAAGTCAAGCAAGTCATTCACAATATTTTGCAGTTGCAAAGTGAATAAGAAAGTTTTTACAGTTTGTGAGCAGAGAGAAACTCTGTAGAAATTATTTGTCTTGTCTTCTTTTCTTTGTTTGTTTCATAATTAAATTGTCATTGTGGTAGAAATTTATCATAGAATTTGGTGGATTTCCAACATCTGGTATCAAGAGATTTGTTTCGATTCAAGGGAAGTATCAATCAAGAACGATTGAAGAATTCACTATGACAAGTTATGGGAATGCAAACTATCCAGCAACCCTACCAATTCTGAAAGTTGAAACTATGAGAATTGGTGCAAACAGATGAAAGTCTTATTCAGGTGTCAAGGTCTTTGAGATCTTATAAAAGATGGAGTCGAAGTGCTTGGAGAAAACGCTTCAGAAGAAGAAAAGAATAAATACATTGAATATGAGAAGTTGAGTTATAAAGCATTATTTATAATTCATCAATGTGTCAGCCCAGACAATTTTGAAAATGTTAGTGATTCAGAATCTGCAAAAGAAGCTTGGGAAATCCTTGAGAAGTCTTTTGGAGGCGCTGAGAAGGTGAAAGAAGCGAGGTTACAAACTCACAAAAGAACGTACGAACTGCTTCAGATGGAAGACAGTGAAAGCATATCTGATTTCTTCACTAGAGTTACAAAACTAGTAAATTAAATCAAGATATGTGGAGAAACGTTAACAACAAGAGATGTTGTTTCAAAAATTTTAAGATCTTTGGCCCCTAAGTTCGACCACATAGTGGTAGCGATAGAAGAGGGGAAAGACTTGTCGAAATTGACAAAGGAAGAGCTTCAAGGAATGCTTGAATCTCATGAACAAATAATGAATGAAAGAGCTACAGGCAAATCGAAGAGTGATGTGGCCTTGCAGCATATTCAGCAAAAGAAACGAAAGGCAAAGGAAAATGTTTCGGCAGAGGTAGAGGTGGCTACAACAAATCGAATGATAGAGGAAACCAGATCAAAGGAAACGTGTCGAATCAAAGAAGACCATACCAAGGACTATAAGGGGTGGTGTTGCAAATAGAGGAAGAGGTGGTGGTCGAAAACCTGATAAGAGTCACATTCAATGTTACAATTGTCAGAAGTATGGACACTATGCGAGTGATTGTCCAAAAAAATGAAAGAATCAAGAAAGTGATGCAAAGCTTGCAAAACATGAAGAAGAAGAGATGATGTTGATGGTCACAACAAGAGATGAAGATAGATTCAAGGACCAATGGTACTTGGACTCAGGATGCTCATCACATATGTCTGGAAGGAAAGACTGGTTTGTCAATATAAATCCCTCAATGAAAAATATGGTAAAATTTGTAAATGACAATACCCTAGAAGCTGAAGGTATTGGTGATGTTATGATTATGAAGAAAGATGGAAAAAGGTCAGTAATCTCCAATGTGTTGTACATACCAGGCATGAAGAGCAATTTGCTCAGTATAGGGCAGTTGATCAAAAAAAATTATAAAGTGTCAATCAAAGATAAGATGATGAGAGTCGTTGATGCAAATGGGAGATTAATCTTGAAGGCTTCCATGTCTCAGAATCGAACCTTCAAGATTGAACTAAATGTGATGGAGCACAAGTGCCTTTCGACTGCAGCTAGCAAAGATGGATGGATATGGCATTATAGACTAGGCCATCTCAACTTCAGAGACATAAGAGATTTGAAGAGAAAAAATATGGTTTCAGGATTGCTTGAAATTGACATTCCAAATGAAGTATGTGAGGAATGTGTGCAGGCGAAGCAGCACAAGAATAACTTCAGCAAGGATGCATGAAGTAAATCGAAGGCTATTCTTGAATTCATATACTCTGATGTATGTCGACCAATCTAGGTGGATTCGACGGGAGGTAGCAAATACTTTGTTACATTTATAGATGATTTCAGTCGAAAGTTGTGGACTTATCTGATCAATAAGAAAAGTGAAGTGATCAAAGTATTTGCCAAGTTTAAGTCTATGGTCGAAAGACAAAGTGGTCGAAAGCTCAAAATTTTGAGAACTGATGGTGGTGGAGAATATGTGTCAAAAGACTTCGACAAGCTATGTGAAAAGGAAGGGATTATGCATGAGGTGGTGTCACCCTATACTCCACAACAAAATGGAATTGCAGAAAGAAAGAATTGAATCATCATGAATATGGTGAGAGTTATGTTGAAAGGCAAGAATTTACCTAAAGTGTTTTGGGGTGAAGTTGTTTCGACTTCAACATACATTTTGAACAGATGTCCTACAAAGAAGCTAGAAGGAATTACTCCAGAAGAATGTTGGTCTGGTGTGAAGTCTAGCTTGAGTCATCTGAAGGTATTTAGATCTATTGCATATAGACATGTGTCAGATCAGTTGAGAAGAAAACTTGATGACAAGTCAAGTCAAATGATTCTAGTTGGATATTGTGATGCGGTGGGAGAACTGGCTTGAGGTTTTGCGTTTGTGTTTGCAAATGTTGCGGCTAGAAAGAGTCGCCATCGACTTTTCTTTTATCCAAAAGGAAAGATAAAAAAGCACAGGAAAGACCTTTGAGATGTTTTCTTGAGTTCGGGGGGTAGATTATGAAAAGGGAAGATGTTAGCACCCTTTTCATCCATGGTTTTCCATGGGCTCTTAGTTACTTGTTTAGATCACTTGCTTTTCTTTGTTTTGTTTGAAATGGTGCTTGGTGTGATTTTGAAAGTATTTTAAAAAGAGGCCATTCGTTTAGGAAATCTTTGTAATGATTCTCGTTCGTAAGAATGTATACAAAGATGTTTGTCTTTTGAAAATGTTTTCAATGTTTTGCAAGATGTTTTTGAAATGTGTGTGTGTTTGTTTTTGAAAATAGCAAGGATTGTTTTGAAATGTAACAAGTAACTAGAAGCTATCTACCTACTCAAATGTCTTTCTTGTGCATTTTTATTCCTTTGACATTGTTGACTTACCATTGATTTGGTAAGCAACCCTATCTTTGGATGTAAACGGGACGGGCGTGGGTCATCGTATGACCATGATCGCAATGTTGCCATGTATCTTAGCATTTTTGAGGGACCAAGATCATCTTTGTTTAGGCAACCTTTTGATAGCGTCATCGAGGGATGATCTTATATTTGTTTTGTTTTGCCAAGATACTTCGCATGCGTAACATGGCCATTTTTATTTAGGCAACCAAGTGGGATAAACCCTAAGGGTGCTTGTGTGCAAAGTGTGTCATTTTTCATGCTTTTGTCTTGCAATTAGGTTTTTCTATTTTGCTTTGTTTTTGTTCTTATCAAGCAAACCCTAGTTTTACTAAACATGGTATATAAAGAAATAAATTGCGTAAAATAAACTAAGCTATTACAACAATTATTATGGGAGGGGGGATACAAGTTTTGAATGGGGATTTTTCACAAATATAAACCTAAAAATATTATTATAACCCAATCGAATAATGTGCGAATTAAATAAATAATACAAGTATTTAAAATGCAATGTAATGTATTTATGTAAAAAAAAGTTTTGGTATTGTTTTTTGTATGAGAAAAATAATTAATTTAAACCCTAAAATAAAAGGAAAAATAATATTATTTTTGGAGGGGTGAAACCCTAATTTTTAATTAAAAAGAAAATAAATGTTCTTATTTATTTTGTCCATTTTTTGTACAAGAAAATAATAAATAATATTATATGTAAATATTAAAAATTAAATATGTATAAAAATAAGTATTTATGATTATAAATAGTATAATAAAAAATGTTAAGTATTTTTAATTGTATTTACAAATTATTTAAGAAAATAAAATCTATTTATCCTAATAAACTATTTTTTTATGCAAAAAATAATAAATAAAATAAAATAAAAATTGCAAAAAATAAATAAATTATTTTTTAGGATTTTTATCATTCAGAAAAAATAAATAAAATCCATAAATATGAAAGTATGGAAAAAATATGAAAAATATAACAAATAAGTCAGGGGGTGCAAATAGTATGTCAGGGGGTGCAAATAGTGAAAACAAAAAGCCCAAAAGCGCCAAAAAGCCTAGACTTCATCCCTGTCCTCCAGCCAGCTTCCTTGCGCGCGTGTTTCATGTTCAAACTGTAACTTTCACATGCTTGCACAAAAACAAAAAACTAATAACATGAAACATGTGGCATTTAATCTCACGATTCCAACCATATAAAATTTGTAACCTAACTCTCAAAGATCAGAGAGAATTTTGGGACCCCTAATTCGTGACCTAAAAATTTCATGAACTTCAAGCTTGAAATTCTCACAGCATAGTTAATATAAATGAAAAGTATGCATATGTACAGCTTCACCATGTTATGGACTACATTTTTTCTTCACAAATCGTGGCTTGAAGTTGCCTAAATACAGAGATAGAGTTTAAGAAATATACCTCCTTCAGCTGGATTTGGATAGAGCAATGTAGGGACTTTAATGGAGGCCTGAGGATTGTTTGAGCTTCCTTGAACTTCCCTGAAGCTATTCCAATGCTTAGTTTGCTTTGAGGATAGCTGGAAATCTCTGCACAAGTCAAGCTGCAAGCTTCAAGTTTGAAAATGGCAAAGGCTGAAACAGGGGTTACAGAACCAGGGTAAGGGCTTGGCTTGCTTTGGTATGATATGTAGAAGGTGTTTCAAGTGTTGAAACACAAAACGCACGAGCCAAAAATGAGTTGGCTATGGTTTTGCAGCAACTGTGTGTTTGGACAGAATTTTGGAGTTTTTGAGTTTGAGTGAGTTCTAGATGCAAGCCAATCGTGTCCTGCATTGTGACAAGTTTGTATACCTGTATAGAATGGATACAAAGTCAGCTTCTCAACAGATGTGCAAGCTTTGACCTTTTCACCAACTTTCTTGCTTTTGAAGTAAAGTGAAGTGACTTATGCAACATGCTTGTACTAGCTAGCTTGAGGGCTGCAAAGATCTTGTACAAATTTCTTAAAACCTGTGTGAATTGCTTGCACCAAAGAGACAGGTCCAAGGCTCAAGATTGACAAAGTTGCAAAAGTTGCACTTTATGAAAATGGCATTGTAACCTTTATGCTTAAAATGGAATTATCTCTTGTACAATGCTTCAAAACCAAAAATAATGCCTTTAGCTTATGAGTTTGAATTTAATTATGGAGTGTGGAGTGATTTTAGGACCTGTAAAGCAAGGTACAAACAGCATGGATTGGATTTGCAACTTGATGCTTTGTAAAAATGGCTTGAACAAAAGTGATAAAATGCTAACTTCCTCTCTTCGATTCTCCCTAACCAAAAATGATCTTGAAGAGTTCTTGGACATTTTGGAAATCTTGAAATGTGCTATATAATCCATATTTGAAATGAAATTTGAGATACCTCTTGAAACTAGGTGAAAAATGTCCATGAAGTTGGGTCCAAAACCTGCCTAAATTAGGGCAAAATTTCACTAAGTTATTTAGTTCATGGACCTATATTCACAAATTCATAACTTGAGATTCAAGCATCTTATGGGAAAAGTTTGTGAAGAGAAGTTTTAGATTTCATGGAGGATTACAACTTTCATGTTGGAGGTTTTCTTTGAATCAAATTGCATCATGGTGAAAAAGTGGTGGAAAGTTGGGAAAAAATAAGAAAATTTTCACACTTAGAAAAGTTCTAAGTTATGAAAATTTTCAAATTCAAACCCTAATTTGCAATTTTGAGTTTCTTGGTGAAAAAGTTTCATATTTTGACATATCTTGATGAATTATGACCCTTGGCACTTGATTTTGACTAAAAATTCAAAGTTTGACTTTTCAATGTACAGTTGACTTTTGATCAGTTCACTGCAAAATTCATCTGTCAATCCAATGAACTTGAGATCTTTTGAACCATGTAATTAGGTTAAGATGATGCCATTGAACCATTGAAATCATGTTTGAACTCAATTGGTAATTGGCTAGGTTAAAAATCAGAAATTGCCCTTTCTCAGTCAAAACCCTAATTTTGACCATTTTGCCCTTTTGATGATTTGATCAAATTTCTTGAGGAGTTGTGATCCAAACTTGATGAAATGGTACATATGAGTCTAAAATGTTGTTGTGGATAAAAAATTATGAAGTTTGATTGTAAATTTGCCATAGTTGACTTTTTCCCCAATACAACTGATTTTTAGGTCAACTGTCTAATTGACTGATAAAAAATGTGGTTCAAGGCTTGAAACTTAACATGGGAAATATTAGGGGTCCAACATGATGTATGAAAGTCACATGGAGCATTGGTGATCCAAAAATCCTTGTGCAAACTCAAACCCTAATTTTGGGGTATCAGTGCAAGATGAGTCTTGAGCTGACAAAACCCTAATCTTGTCTTGAGTCTAAGAAGTCTTGTGAGAAAAATATTGATAAATGAGAGGGAAAATTTTGGGGTACAACAGATGCCCCTGTTCAATCTTCTTGAACCTGAAGAGTTAGATTGACGAGCTTTGTCGTTCGTGACTCGAAGGTAAAAGATGATTGGACACTAGAGTGCCCATAAATTTGCACTCGACGAAGTGTAGTTGAGGGAATGGGCTTAAAGATGCCATTTGGAGAGATGATAGAATTTTGTTGGAGATGGGCTTATAGATGCCATCTAAGAATGTTTGTTGAATTGTAGTTGTAAATAAGTATCAAAATGGTGTCCACGTCAGGAACGTATCTGAGCTGTATCTGGAGACTTGAAATATGAATGAGAAACAGAATAACATTCGTGTCTGGAGCGTATCCGTACTGTATCAAGAGTGTGAAATCTGAATTTGAATAAGTATCATAATGGCATCCGTATCTGGAGCGTATCTGGACTGTATCTGGGTGTTGAAGTCTGAATAAGTAACAGAATGGCTACCGTGTCTGGAGCGTATCTGAACTGTATCTTGAAGTTGAGGTCTGAATGAGTAACAGAATGACTTCCATGTCTGGAGTGTATCTGAACTGCATCTTGAAGTTGAGGTCTGAATGAGTATCAGGATGGCATCCTTGTCTGGAGCGTATCTGAACTGTATCTGAAAGTTGAATCTGAATGAGTAATAGAATGACTTCCGTGTTTGGAGTGTATATGTACTGTATCTGATTGCATATTGGTTAGACGGTAGTTGTTAATCTTATCCTGAAAAGGGGTAAAATGTTAGCTGAAACACAAAGTTATGTTGCATGACATGTATGATGCAATATATGTGTTTTATCAATGTTTATGATATATGGATGTAATGTATGCGCATGTAAGCTGATGTGTTGTATTGCTGAGGAAAATAAATCCTTGACTGTTGTCGGGGACAATAAATCCTTGAATGCTGAGGATATGTGGATTCTTCATGTCTTGAAGTTGGAGTATTGACAAAAATTCTGTTGCGAGCAATGCCATATACTGCTTGAGTAATCTACCTGGGGAATCCAGAGAATTTTGATGACTTCTATTGGGGATTACACAATGGGAATCCTTGTTCCGCTGGGGAATAAAGAAAACTCTGATGACTTCTGCGGGGAATTAATAAAGAGAACCTTCATTCTGTTGGGGAGCAATGAAAACTCTGCGGGGAAGAAAAACTTAATTCTGTTTGGAAAAAGTTCAGGAGTTTCGGTCATCTGCCACTTTACTGGGGAATTATCCTAGGTTGGGGAGAGACAAAAGTTAACTTTTATCTGGTTGATTTTCAGGCTTCAAGATAACTTGTTGGGGAATTTAGAGAAACTGGATGGTTTCCGCTGGGGATTGATAGTTAGAAGTTTTGGCTCCGCTGGGGATTGAGAGTTTGAAGTTTTAACTCTGCTGGGGATCTAGATGATGTACTGTAAGGATTGCTCACGGAATAGCCTAAAGACGTTTTCCTATCCTTTCAACCTGTCAGTAATTATTCTTTTCCATTCTGTTTATTAGTAAACAGTAATTATGTTCAAATGCATATGTTCATCAATGAATCATTTGACGTTTTTGAAAATGAAAACACAAGTGTAAAGAAAAAGGCAAATAGTTTTCTGTACTTTGAAAGAGATATCTTTGTATTTACTTTGAATAAGTATTTTGTACAAAGGAGACAGACATCCTAGTAAGAGGATGGAGTCATAAAAGTAAGAAAAATTTATACAAAGAAAGATAGCTATGTGTGATAATCCCATGGGGTTCCCATTCTGCTATAGCCTCCGTATCTCTGAATATCTTGTCTGTCTGTTGCTTCGTCCGAAGATAATTTAGTTGATCGGAAGCTCAGAGTTTGTCAGTGAAGAGATTGTCCTTAAAGTGATACGACGAGACATAGTCATACGCTTTAATTCCCTAACTTTTTCCTGGACCGCCCTTTCGGGTTTTCAGTCCACTGGGAAACCCTTTTTTGCCCAAGTCGCCCTTTCAGGTTTTCAACTTATCGGGTGTACAGATTTTTTTTATTTTATCCCTAATTTTTGCCCGAACCTTTTTGGTTCGCCGGGATGCCCTTGTTTTTCCTAGGTGTGTCAACCTAGCGGGTCTCTTATGCGTAGTATCTTTTGACTATGTCTGCGTTCGCAGGGTGTGGCAGGTCGTCACCGTCCATGGTGGTTAAGATCATCGCCCCACCAGAAAAGATGTTCTTGATTACAAATGGTCCTTCATAGGTAGGAGTCCATTTGCCCCTGGGATCACTTTGTGGCAAGATGATGCGCTTGATCACTAGATCTCCAACTTGATATACCTGGCATCTGACTTTCTTATTGAAAGCCTTGATCATCCGTTTTTGATACGTCTGACCGTGGAAAACAGCAGTAAGCCTCTTTTCGTCAATTAAGTTCAGTTGATCAAGCCGGGTCTGGATCCAATCGTCTTCACTTAAACCTGCATCCTTCATGATTCTTAAAGAGGGGATCTGAACCTCAATAGGTAAAACAGCCTCCATGCCATAAACCAAAGAATAGGGTGTTGCCCCAGTTGATGTGTGAGCTGTGGTACGGTACCCGTGGAGAGCAAACAGTAGCATCTCATGCCAGTCCTTGTAGGTGACTGTCATTTTCTGTATGATCTTTTTAATATTTTTGTTAGCAGCTTCAACTGCACCATTCATCTGTGGCCGATAGGGGGATGAATTGTGATGTTGAATCTTGAACTGCTCGCACAAGGTGGTGATCATAGTATTGTTAAGGTTTGTAGCATTATCAGTGATGATCCTTTCGGGGATACTGTACCGGTAAATGAGATTCTGCTTGATGAAACGGGCAACAACATTCTTAGTAACAGATGCGAAGGAAGATGCTTCGACCCACTTGGTGAAATAGTCAATGGCCACCAGAATGAAGCGGTGTCCATTGGAGGCTGTAGGCTTGATCTCCCCAATCATGTCGATTCCCCACATAGCGAAGGGCCAAGGAGCTGTTAAGACATTTAGAGGAACCAGAGGCACGTGCACCTTGTCTGCATAGATTTGACACTTATGACATGTCCGAGAGTGTTAATAGCAGCCAGCTTCCATGGTAGACCAGTAATAGTCTACCCATAGAATCTTCTTTTCCATCGTATGCCCACTAGAGTGAGTGCCAAAGGTACCCTCATGCAATTCAGCCATGATCTTTTCAGCTTCAATCTTGTCCACACAACGGAGCATAATAGAATCATGATTACACTTGTACAAGATACCATTACTTAGGAAGAACTTAGCTGAGAATCTCCTTAAGAACTTTTTGTCATTGACTGAAGCTCCTTTTGGATATTCTTGAGCCTCGAGATACCTTTTGACTTCATGAAACCACGACTGGTCCACTACTTCTTCGGTATTAATCTTGTGACAGTGTGCTGGTTCGTCCATCCGTTCAATGGAGATATGGGGAGCCTCATTATCCCAATCAAGTTTAAACATAGATGACATTGTAGCTAGAGCATCTGCTAGCTGATTTTCTTCTCGCGTGAAATGCTCGAAGGTAATCTGCTCGAAATGTGGTAACAATGTCAAAACATGTTCTTTGTAAGGGATGAGATTCGGGTGCTTAGTGTCCCACTCTCCTTTGATCAGACTGATGACCAAAGCTGAGTCCCCAAACATATCTAAAGATTTGATTCCCAAGTCTATGGCAGCCTTGAGACCAAAGATGCATGCTTCATACTCTGCCATGTTGTTCGTACAGTTAAAGCAGAGTCTGGAAGTGAAAGGAGTATGGCATCCTTCCGGAGATATGAGCACAACGCCGATACGGTTACCAAGTGCATTGGATACCCCATCAAAGTACAGGGTCCATCGGGATCCTTGTTCACGTCCGTCATATGATCTGATTCTTCGCAGTCGTCTACTGTCATGATGTCTTCGTCCGGGAAGTCAAACTTCATGGACTGGTAATCTTCTACAGCTTGATGGGCCAGATGATCAGCTAGCACACTGCCTTTTATGGTTTTTTGGGTAGTGTACTGTATGTCGTATTCTGTTAGGATCATCTGCCATCTAGCTATCCTCCCAGACAGAGCAGGCTTCTCAAAGATGTACTTTATCAGATCCATCTTAGATATCAGCAAAGTGGTATGAGTCAACATATACTGCCTTAGCCGGCGAGCAGCCCATACCAAAGCGCAGCAAGTTTTCTCAAGCAGTGAATATCTGGTTTCACAGTCGGTAAACTTTTTGCTTAGGTAATAAATGGCGTGCTCTTTTCGGCCAGACTCGTCATGCTTCCCCAGTACGCACCCGATTGAATTCTCTAAGACGGTCATATACATGATTAACGGTCTTCCCTTGACGGGTGGCATTAAGACAGGAGGCTCTAGTAAATACTCATTGATTTTATCGAAAGCAATCTGACAGTCATCATTCCATCTGACTACTTGATCTTTCTTCAACAATTTGAAGATTGGTTCACAAGTAGACGTTAGGTGAGAAATGAATCTGGCAATGTAGTTTAGGCGTCCCAAAAAACCTCTGACTTCCTTCTCAGTACGAGGAGCAGGAATTTCTTGTATCGCTTTGACTTTGGCAGGATCAACCTCGATGCCTTTGTTACTGATAATGAAACCTAAGAGTTTATCGGACCGGACTCCGAATGTACACTTGTTTGGATTCAATCTTAGCTTGTACTCCTTCAATCTGACAAACAACTTTTGCAAGTGATCAAGGTGTTCTTCTTCAGTTTGTGATCGGGCTATCATGTCATCTACGTAGTCCTCTATCTCATGATGTATCATATCATGAAACAAAGCTACCATGGCACGTTGATAGGTTGCCCCGACATTCTTCAGTCCGAATGGCATCACTTTGTAGCAGAACATACCCCACTGTGTGACAAATGTAGTTTTCTCCATGTCCTCAGGTGCCATTTTGATCTGGTTGTAGCCTGAGAATCCGTCCATGAAAGAAAATACTTTGTGCTGGGCTGTATTGTCGACCAGGATGTCGATGTGTGGAAGTGAAAAGTCATCTTTAGGGTTGGCCCTGATTAAATCTCTATAATCCACGCACATTCTCACTTTGCCGTCCTTTTTAGGCACGGGAACAATGTTGGCCACCCATTGAGGATAAGAAGTAACAGCCAGAAATCCAGCGTTGAACTGTTTCATAACTTTTGCTTTGATCTTCTCTGACATGTCAGGTCTCATGCGGCGGACCTTTTGCTTCACTGGTGGACAGTCTTCTCTGGTGGGTAGACGGTGTACCACAATGTCTATATCGAGTCCCGGCATGTCTTCGTATGACCAGGCAAAGATCTCAACATAATCATGTAATAGCTGAATTAGGCGCTCCTTGACACTCGACTCTAGATTGGCACCCACTTTGATTTCCTTTTTATCTTCCTCGGTACCCAAGTTGATTGTATCCAACAGCTCCTCATGAGGCTGAATTTCTCTTTCCTCTTGCTGTAATAATCTGGCCAATTCCCCTGGCACCTCACAATCTTCCTCACCTTCGTATTCAGCTTGGTAGATCAGATCTTCAGAGTCACTGAAGGCTATAGCAGTATCGTTACCCATGGGATCCGGAATGGAAGGGTACCTGCATTTGTGAGTGTGGGCGTGTGTAAGGGTATAGCCATCTTAAAACAATAAAATGTAAAAGAAAGACAATGAGCATAAAAAGTTTATATGTGAAAAAGCGTCCATGATTCATTGAATGACATATGTAGATGAAATAAAAACCCTTACAAATGGACCATTGTGCCTCGGGTAAGACACAAGGTTTTTAAAGTGCGAATTGTTTGTGAATTATTACAAGTTCAGCAGAAATGTAAAAGATAAATTACTGAGATATGAAAGTTATTGGGATGAAGTCTCTGGCTTACCAGTTACGCAGTCCTTCGCTGACAGTAGGAAATATCCAATCTTCTAGGTTTCCCTCCTCTTCATTGTCTTCTACTGCATTGACGCCTTGATTGCTAATCTTCACAGGTGGCCCCCCAGCACGGGCACGGCGCACAGCCTTCTGACCAGTTGAAGTAAACCCCAAGCCGAACTTGTATGATTTGTACGGAATGTCTGGAAGCTGCCCCCAGATGGTGCACCCCCCTTCTTCCACTACTGCCCTTGCATCCTTTAAAGATGACATCCGAAGCGGAGGTCTTGTGATCTTAGGAGTTGAGGATACTGTCTTGGTCACCGCTATTTCTAGAGAGACTTCTTCAAAATGTTAGAAATGGGTTTCTATGAACTCGCTATCTAACTCCACATATCAGAAAGAATTCAGGTGACTAATCATATACTCCTCCCCCCCATGGACAGTTATGATCTTCCCTTGGACCGGGTATTTGAGCCTCGGATGCAAGGTGGAGGTGACAGCACCGACATTGTGGATCCAGGGGCGTCCCATCAGACAAAAATAAGAAGGACGGATGTCCATCACATAGAAAGTGGAGTTGAAGACCTGAGTTCCCACCTTTATCGGGATGTCCACCTCCCCATGGACCATCCTCTTCGATCCATCAAAAGCTCTCACCACTATATTGCTGGGTTTTAGAGTCAGCCCTTCACAATCCAATCTATCAAGGGCTTTATTTGGCAAGATGTTTAAGGACGACCCAATATCAACCAAGACATGAGATAAGGTTGTTCCTCTGCACTCCACTGAGACATGTAATGCCTCATTATGTTTTCTCCCTCTGGGTGTCAAGTCAGCATCGGAGAAGCCCAGGCCATTATCAGTTGTCAAACTGGCCACACAGTCCTGGAACTGGTCAGCAGACGTCTCTTACGGCACATGAGCTGTCTTCAGAAATTTTACCAGAGCTTTGGCGTGTGCTTCAGAGCACAGTAGCAGGGCTAGCATAGAGATCTTGGAAGGGGTCTACCCCAATTGTTCAACCACATCATAATCACTCTTCTTAATGATCCTCTGGATTTCTTCCATCTCCTTCTTGGATGTTTCAGGAATAGCTAGTGATTGAGCCTTCGTCTGGACAGGCTCCTCTTGAACATTCTTTCCTTTATTCTCAACAGTGGAAGTAGGGATATGAATTGTATTGTCTTTGCCGGTGGGCACGCTTGCAGGTAAAATCACTGGTGTGAAGGTAATCTTCGGAATGGCCACGGGTCCAAAGACTGTTGTTGGAGGAGCAATCTCTGGAGAGAAAATCCTACCACTGCGGGTAATCTTGCTAGTTCCAACAATATTGCTAATGTCGGAACTGTCCTCTTCGGAGATTTCTTCTTCTTCAGAATCTGATGGTACTGCCGTTCCTTTTCATTTTCTTTCCCCTTCATCAGATGTTGTTGGAAAATCCAAGGTCCGTCTGGCTTGTCCCTGAAATCTTCTACCCATGATTACCACACCAGCTGGCTTCTTTTTCTTTTTCTCCTTCTCTTTTCTAGCAAAGTCTTCAGCTCCTCCTGCCCCTTGGCTAAGGTCATGAGTAACTGTTGAAATTGTGAGTTCTGAGCTTGCAGATATTTGACCGTTTGTTCGAGATCCATCGTACTGAAATAAACAGTAGAGAGATGAGGAAACTTGTTGCAAAGACCTGTTTATGCTTATGATGAATGATATGTATTCATGCAATGCTTTCAAGGATTTAGAAATTCAAATTTGTTTTAAACAAAAAATAAACACACGTCATATTAATAAGATAGAATTGTGAGTACATCAATGCCCCTTGGGCAAAATAATACAAAACTCTAAGGTAAAAAGACGTTGCATATCCTTTTTAGTGCAATTTAGGTGTTTAGAGTCTGCTCTTCGTGAAGTAGCCGGGTGAGTTCCAAAACCTTCTTCTCGCTTGCGTAGAATTGGGCTTCGAAAGTATCGCGCTATCCTTTGAGCTGTATCCAACTCCTTTGTAGGTCTTCGAGTGATGTTGGCATGTCAGGATGTAGGATAGTGTATGGAACTTCTCCTTCCTTAACAGACTCTATAATCACTGGGAGAATGTAGGGATAAGGAATCATAAGACTTTGAGCGCGGGTTCGTACCCACTTGAGGTAAGGCTCAAGAGGGATGTAATTCTTGTGTCCCAAAGTCTTGCTATCCACCTTGTTTGGCATCCTCCAATATTGGATGAATCTCTGACGAAGTCCTTGGTCGTCGTTGTCGTAGTCGAAAACCAAACCTTGAATCAGCATGTCATATGGGCCATCCCTTCGGGCATAACCAAACTGTCTTAGAGCCAAGCAAGGGTTGTAGGTGATACCTCCCCTAATGCCAAGTAGAGGGACATTAGGTAATTCCCCACAACGGTCAACAATAAAAACATTCTCTTTGGATCGAGAACACCAATGAATATCTGAATGGTTAAGTGTCATTAACCTTTGTGACCACCTCAAACCTTGCTCATTATTCAAGACTGACTGGGGAAGATGAGAAATAAACCATCTTTCCAGGAGAGGAGTTCAACACATAAGAACACCTCTTTTCCTCATTATACGAGTGTGAAAAGAGTGGAGGATATCCCCAAGCAATGTAGGCACCGGGTTGCGAGTCATGAAGATTTTGACAGCGCTTACATCTATGAGTTGGTCAGGATTAGGGAACAAGACCATCCCATAGATGAGAAGAGCTACAATCTCCTCAAAACTTGCAAGTCTATGGAATTCCAACAGCTTTGGGCCTTCTCAAACAGAAACTTTGACAAGAAGCCTTTGACACCACTTCTAGTTTCCCAATGAGTTGTGACATCAGATGAGTGCAAGTGCAAGGCTTGAGCAAACTCTTCTGGCTTTGGATCTCTTTCCGTACCTTTGAAAGGTAGTTGATTGAGAATAGGAATCCTCAGAAGTTGAGAGAATTCTTCCAAAGTGGGCACAAGTTGATAGTCAGGAAATGTGAAGCAATGATGCAAAGGGTCAAAGAACTGGAAGAGAACTTTCATCATATCCTCCTCTGTGTTAGAATTAACCAAGTTGAGTAGACGACCATGCCTCTCTGTGAATGGAGAATTCTCAAGAATCCTTGAAGCTAGCTCCTTGAGTTGTGGAGGAATTCTCACAAGGTTGATTTGGATAGTTTTCCTGCGAAGTGAATCCATAACCTACAAAACTAGAACAAAGATGAATCTCCAAAATCCTTGAAATGGTTAGTGAATGCATATGATGTTCATGTTGTCCATGATGTTATGCACAAGTATATATGTACAAGCAAATCACACAAGTTCCTAGTTTAGGCTTGCATGGGGATTATAGGTAAGTACCCTCTTGAAGTTTAGTTGGCTCAACCTGTCCTAGAAATAGTAACCGGGTTCTAAGGAGCTCAATATCACTGGATTATTTCCTTGTTCATTGTTTCAGTTCAAGCCTCTTTATTGGCGATCGAAATATTCCAAGAAACCAACCCTCAATGAGTGTAGTATCGAGTATCTACCAACTTCAGACTGCACCAAAGCTGGTCATCTCACTACATCCTAAAAGGCCAAGTTGGTCAAGTAAAGGTTCTAGAAGTTCATTAGTGCTTCATCACATCACTCAGCGGCCCCATATTCTATTTGATTGACTCAAAGGCTACCGGTACCCACAAATATGTCGCACTAATATAGCTATTGCTTAGACCATGTCGGTATACCCCGCACAGTTTCCACAATGTATTGCTATTTACATATAATGTTTCCCAAATCCGGGTGGAGAATTCAAACCCAAACAAAGACCATAATTTAAAGCAAACAAGTCAAACAATTGCAAGCAAATAAAGGTGATCTAAACCCTAAGGTAACCCCACTTTTAGAATTTTTCCCCAGCAGAGTCGCCAGTTCTGTGATGCGATGGGAGAACTGACTTGAGGTTTTGCGTTTGTGTTTGCAAATGTTGCAGTTAGCAAGAGTCGCCACCTACTTTTCTTTTATCCAAAAGGAAAGGTAAAAAAGCACAGGAAAGACCTTTGAGATGTTTTCTTGAGTTCGGGGGGTAGATTATGAAAAGGGAAAGTGCTAACACCCTTTTCATCCATGGTTTTCCATGGGCTCTTAGTTACTTGTTTAGATCACTTGCTTTGTTTGTTTTGTTTGAAATGGTGCTTGGTGTGGTTTTGAAAGTATTTTAAAAAGAGGCCATTCGTTTAGGCAATCTTTGTAATGATTCTCGTTCGTAAGAATGTATACAAAGATGTTTGTCTTTTGAAAATGTTTTCAATATTTTGTAAGATGTTTTTGAAATGTGTGTGTGTGTGTGTGTTTTTGAAAATAGCAAGGATTGTTTTGAAATGTAACAAGTAACTAGAAGCTATCTACCTACTCAAATGTCTTTCTTGTGCATTTTTATTCCTTTAACATTGTTGACTTACCATTGATTTGGTAAGCAAACCTATCTTTGGATGTAAACGGGACGGGCGTGGGTCATCATATGACCATGATAGCAATGTTGCCATGTATCTTAGCATTTTTGAGGGACCAAGATCATATTTGTTTAGGCAACCTTTTGATAGCGTCATCGAGGGGCTATGATCTTATATTTGTTTTGCTTTGCCAAAATACTTCGCGTGCGTAACATGACCATTTTTATTTAGGCAACCAAGTGGGATAAACCCTAAGGGTGATTGTGTGCAAAGTATGTCATTTTTCATGCTTTTGTCTTGCAATTAGGTTTTTCTATTTTGCTTTGTTTTTGTTCTTATCATGCAAACCCTAGTTTTACTAAATATGGTATATAAAGCAATAAATTGCGTAAAATAAACTAAGTTATTACAACAATTATTATGGGAGGGGGATACAAGTTTTGAATGGAGATTTTACACAAATATAAACCTAAAAATATTATTACAACCCAATCGAATAATGTGCGAATTAAATAAATAATACAAATATTTAAAATGCAATGCAATGTATTTATGTAAAAAAAAGTTTTGGTATTGTTTTTTGTATGAGAAAAATAATTAATTTAAACCCTAAAATAAAAGGAAAAATAATATTATTTTTGGAGGGGTGAAACCCTAATTTTTAATTAAAAAGAAAATACATGTTCTTATTTATTTTGTCCATTTTTTGTACAAGAAAATAATAAATAATATTATATGTAAATATTAAAAATTAAATATGTATAAAAATAAGTATTTATGATTATAAATAGTATAATAAAAAATGTTAAGTATTTTTAATTGTATTTACAAATTATTTAAGAAAATAAAATCTATTTATCCTAATAAACTATTTTTTATGCAAAAAAAAAAAAAATAAATAAAAATTGCAAAAAATAAAGAAATTATTTTTTAGGATTTTTATCATTCAGAAAAAATAAATAAAAGCAATAAATATGAAAATATGGAAAAAAATATGAAAAATATAACAAATAAGTCAGTGGGTGCAAATAGTATGTCAGGGGGTGCAAATAGTGAAAACAAAAAGCCCAAAAGCGCCAAAAATCCCAGACTTCATCCCTGTCCTCCAGCCAGCTCCCTTGCGCGCGCGTTTCATGTTCAAACTGTAACTTTCACATGCTTACACAAAAACAAAAAACTTATAACATGAAACATGTGGCATTTAATCTCACGATTCCAACCATATAAAATTTGTAACCTAACTCTCAAAGATCAGAGAGAATTTTAGGACCCCTAATTCGTGACCTAAAAATTTCATGAACTTCAAGCTTCAAATTCTCACAGCATAGTTAATATAAATGAAAAGTATGCATATGTACAGCTTCACCATGTTATGGACTACATTTTTTCTTCACAAATCGTTGCTTGAATTTGCCTAAATATAGAGATAGAGTTTAAGAAATATACCTCCTTCAGTTGGATTTGGATAGAGTAATGTATGGACTTTAATGGAGGCCTGAGGATTGTTTGAGCTTCCTTGAACTTCCCTGAAGCTATTCCAATACTTAGTTTGCTTTGAGGATAGCTGGAAATCTCTGCACAAGTCAAGCTGCAAGCTTCAAGTTTTTAAATGGCAAAGGATGAAACACGGGTTACAGAACCAGGGTAAGGGCCTGGCTTGCTTTGGTATGATATGTAGAAGGTCTTTCAAGTGTTGAAACACAAAACGCACGAGCCAAAAATGAGTTGGCTATGGTTTTGCAGCAACTGTGTGTTTGGACAGAATTTTGGAGTTTTTGAGTTTGAGTGAGTTCTAGATGCAAGCCAATCGTGTCCTGCATTGTGAAAAGTTTTTATACTTGTATAGAATGGATACAAAGTCAGCTTCTCAACAGATGTGCAAGCTTTGACCTTTTCACCAACTTTCTTGCTTTTGAAGTAAAGTGAAGTGACTTATGCAATATGCTTGTACTGGCTAGCTTGAGGGCTGCAAAGAGCTTGTACAAATTGCTTAAAAAATGTGTGAATTGCTTGCACCAAAGGGACAGGTCCAAGGCTGAAGATTGACAAAGTTGCAAAAGTTGCACTTTATGAAAATGGCATTGTAACCTTTATGCTTAAAATGGAATTAGCTCTTGTACAATGCTTCAAAAGCAAAAATAATGCCTTTAGCTTCTGAGTTTGCATTTAATTATGGAGTGTGAAGTGAGTTTAGGACCTGTAAAGCTAGGTACAAACAGCATGGATTGGATTTGCAACTTGATGCTTTGTAAAAACGGCTTGAACAAAAGTGATAAAATGCTAACTTCCTCTCTTCTATTCTCCCTAACCAAAAATGATCTTGGAGAGTTCTTTGACATTTTGGAAAGCTTGCAATGTTCTCTATAATCCATATTTGAAATGAAATTTGAGATACCTCTTGGAACTAGGTGAAAAATGTCCATGAAGTTAGGTCCAAAACTTGCCTAAATTAGGGCAAATTTTCACTAAGTTATTTAGTTCATGGACCTATATTCACAAATTCATAACTTGAGATACAAGCATCGTTTGGGAAAAGTTTGTGAAACAAAGTTGTATATTTCATGGAGGACTACAACTTTCATGTTTGAGGTTTTCTTTGAATCAAATTTCATCATGGTGAAAAAGTGGTGGAAAGTTGGGAAAAAATAAGAAAATTTTCATACTTAGAAAAATTCTAAGTTATGAAAATATTCAAATTCAAAATCCTAATTTGCAATGTTGAGTTTCTTGGTGAACAAGTTTCATATTTTGACATATCTTGATGAATTATGACCCTTGGCACTTGATTTTGACCAAAAAGTCAAAGTTTGACTTTTCAGTGTACAGTTGACATTTGATTAGTTGACTGAAAAATTCATCTGTCAATCCAATGAACTTGAGATCTTTTGAACCATGTAATTAGATCAAGATGATGCCATTGAACCCTTGAAATCATGTTTGAACTCAATTGGTCATTGGCTAGGTTAAAAATCAGAAATTGCCCTTTTTACAGTCAAAACCCTAATTTTGACCATTTTGCCCTTTTGATGATTTGATTAAATTTCTTGAGGAGTTGTGATCCAAACTTGATCAAATGGTACATATGAGTCTAAAATGTTGTTGTGGATCAAAAATTATGAAGTTTAACTGTAAATTGGCCATAATTGACTTTTTCCCCAATACAACTGATTTTTAAGTCAACTGTCCAATTGATTGATAAAAAATATGGTTCAAGGCTTGAAACTTAACATGAGCAATCTTAGGGGTCCAACATGATGTATGAAAGTCACATGGAGCATTTGTGGTCCAAAAATGCTTGTGCAAACTCAAACCCTAATTTTGGGGTATCAGTGCAAGATGAGTCTTGAGATGACCAAACCCTGATCTTGTTTTGAGTCCAAGAAGTCTTGTGAGAAAAATCTTGATAAATGAGAGGGCAAATTTTGGAGTACAACAGATATCATTCGACAGGAGGCTAGAAGTTGTTCGATCCAGAGAACAAGAAGATTGTGATCAGTAGGGACGTGATCATAGATGAGTTTAAAGAATGGGATTGGACTAAAAATGTCAAGAAAGATTCAGTGGGAATCCTATTCGAAGAGCCAAAAACTCAAGTCAAAAGAGAAGTTCGACAAGAGGAACCAGCAGATATACCAAGTACAAGCAGGCCTCAAAGAACAAGATGCGTGCCTGCAATATTGCAAGATTGGGTGATTACATCAGATGATGTAATAGATAATGAAGGTGAGCTGGTACATTATGCTTTCTATGCAGATGTCGAACCTGTTAATGCAGTTGAAACGTTGAAGGATTTGAAGTGGGTGAAAGAAATGAACGAAGAAGTGAAGTCTATCGAAGACAATAATACTTGGTCACTTGTTGAATTGCCTCAAGGCAAGAAGGCAATTGATGTCAAGTGGGTATACAAACTGAAAACTAATTCGAAAGGGGAAGTAACTCGACACAAAGCAAGGCTTGTGGCGAAAGGATTTCTACAGAAAGAAGGAATAAACTTCGATGAAGTTTTTGCACCTGTTGCTAGGATCGAAACAATCAGGTTGGTTATTGGTCTAGCAGAAATAAACAGTTGCCACATATATCAGATGGACGTGAAGTGTGAATTCCTAAATGGACCCTTAGAAGAAGAAGTCTATGTTAAACATCCAGTTGGGTTTGTGAAACATGACAAAGAAAGAAAGGTGTACAGGCTGCACAAAGCCCTGTATAGATTGAAACAAGCTCCAAGGGCTTGGAATAAGAAAATTGATAGTTTCCTAAGGGAGAAGGAATTTGTGAAGTGCACAACTGAACATGGAGTATATGTAAGAAGAAGCAAGAGTGAATTGCTTATACTATGTCTCTATGTAGATGATTTGTTGATAACAGGTAGCTGCAAAAGTGAGATCGAAGACTTCAAAGGTGATCTCAGCAAGGAATTTGAAATGTCTGATTTGGGTGAGATTTCATATTTCTTTGGTATCAAATTCTACAAGAGCAGTAGAGGTTTGATGATGCATTAAAGAAGATATGCAGGAGAAATTCTCAAGAGGTTTGAGATGGAAGAATGCAACTCAACTTCGACACCTGCAGAACCAAGACTGCAACTTTCAAAAGATGCAGATGAAGATGATATTGATCCAACCCAATACAGAAGACATATTGGATCATTGAGATACCTTTTTCATACAAGGCCTGACTTAGCATATAGTATAGGTATGGTAAGTAGATTCATGCAGAAGCCAAAGGTATCACATCTAGCAGCAGTGAAGAGGATACTAAGGCATCTCAAAGGAACTTTTGATTATGGAATTTTGTTTCCTACAGCTGATAAAGAAAAAGAATGCAAGTTAGTGGGATACACTGATTCGAGTTGGTGTAGTGATGTTGAAGATCGAAAGTCAACAGCAGGATATGTGTTTATGCTAGGTGGTGCACCAGTTGCTTGGAATTCAAGAAAGGAACCAGTAGTGGCATTATCATCATGCGGAGCATAATACATAGATGCTTCTCTTTGTGCATGTCAAGCAACTTGGATGGTAAACTTGGTCGAAGAGATAACAGGGAAAGATTATGGAGCAATTACCATGAAGATCGACAGCATGTCAACTATCAATCTGGCGAAGAACCCAATAGCACATGGTCAAAGTAAGCACATCAAAATGAGGTTCCATTATCTTCGAGAGTAGGTAGCAGATTGGAAGATGAATTTGGAACACTGCAGAACTGAGAATCAGATTACAGACATCATGACAAAGGGAGTGCAAGTCAAAGTATTCAGAAAGCTAAGAGCCATGATGAACATAGATAGTTTAGACACAATGAATTATGTGGTGTGTTAAATTGTAATTCAGTGTGTCGAAACTATGTGTCGAAAATATTAGATTTGTTTTATATTTAAATAGATTTGATTTAAGTCTAGAATATATTAGATTTGATTTAGTAACAAAATAGATATTTTGGGCTTTGGGCTTAGGGTGTAAGCTCAGTTATAAATAGAGGGAGTAACCCCTATTTTTTGTAAGCAAGTCAAGCAATTCATTCACAGTATTTTGCAGTTGCAAAGTGAATAAGAAAGTTTTCACAGTTTGTGAGCAGAGAGAAACTCTGTAGAAATTATTTATCTTGTCTTATTTTCTTTGTTTGTCTCATAATTAAATTGTCATTGTGGTAGAAATTCATCATAGAATTTGGTGGATTTCCAACACCATACACATACATACATCAAGAGAATATTGCTAACAACCTTTGCAAATTTACACTCACTTTTCCCTCACCCTCATCACAGATTCAACACATAAATCACACAAAATTTCAGTCATTCTTATCCTAACAAACTCTCACACACATAATTTTCACACACTTACTCACTAAAATTCTAACCTAATTTCATCCTATAAAGCCTTAATGAAATCACAATAAGCAACAACTACCAAAACCTTAGCAAAACAGTTAGAATAATAGCCACAAAATTTCTCACAAAATCTCACTAAAATCCAAGGAATTTGGAGCTCTTTGCTTCCTAGAAGAGCCCCTCTTTCTCATCTCCACCTCCACCATTTTTCACCTTCAAATTCCCTCTCCATCTTCGGGCATTACCGTCATAGATCATACCGAAAAAACACAAGCAAGGGATGGAATAATGATAGAATTATAAGAGAGTAGAAGAGGAGAAAGTAAAAAAGAATCAAAATGAGTGAAAAGAGGACCAAATTCAAATTTACCTTGAAATTTGAAGTCGTTGAAATCTGGGTTGGACCACCGGAAAACTCGTCTAAACCAGCCACAATCTTCATACGTGGCCAAAAAACTTATCGGATTATGGGTTTCTAGAAATCTTATTTGGTACTTATTCTTCACTCTTTTATTTAAAAAAATTTCTTGTTCAATTCATGCTTAGGTGTTTATTTTTGGAAATATCCCTTTGATTGTATGCTTTAATTCGTTTCAATTCGCAGAAATAGAGTCTATCCATGAACCTATGGTTTTTAGATACTTTAGGTGTTGGGTTTTATTATGATTGTAATGTTTTGATTGAGAGGTTAAAGGTTTATTTTTGTGTTTTGTATGAGATTTTTGGGTTGGTATTCATGATTGTTAATTTTCTATTTTTAGGATTGACATTAATTTTAGTAAAATAAATATAACTGTAATATGTTAAATAGTGTGATACGGTGGGAGAGAACTGACTGTTTTGGAATGCTGGTTCGCGTTTTGCGTTTGTTTTTGCAAAATGTCACGGTAAGCAAGAGTCGCCACCGTCTTTTATTTTATCCAACAAGGAAAGGAAAAAAGCACAGAAAAATTCCTTTTTCGAGATGTTTCTCGGGTCCGGGGGGTAAATTATAGAAAGGGAAGGTGTTAGCACCCTTTCTATCCGTGGTTATCCACGGGCTCTTAGGTACTTGCTCAAAGTGTTTTCAAAAATTGCTTTTCTTTGTGTTTGTGGGTTTGAAAGAAGTTTTTGTTTGGGAAGGAGTGTAAGTGAGAAAAGTTATTTTGTTTTGAGAGAGCAAATACTTAAGAACCATCTACCTACTCGAAAAAGGAATCGTTCTATGCTATCTTCCTTTAGACAATGTTATCCCACTATTGATGAGTATGTAGCACCATCGTTGGAGTTTTAAGGGTCAAATCGATTAAGGGATGTATGGTCACTAAAGCAATGTTAGGACGCCTTAGCGGTAACCCTAATGTCTTAGATCATTTTTTCGAGGCAACTATGATCTTTGGACAAGAGGGCGACCTCTAAAACTTCCTATACTCAATGACCACATTCGAAGGCAACCAAGTGAGGTGTACCCTAAGAGTGCGCATGTGCGAGTGTGTTATTTCGGTTAATTTTATCTTTGTACATGTCAACGATTATCTATGTTGATTTTAGGTTTAAACATTTGATCTTGTCATGCATTCCCTATTATCAAACATCTAACAGTTTATAAGTTGCGGAAATTAAATTGCGGAAATTAAAACTAACTATTACAAGGCGTCGGGTATTTACATCGCCAAAAATAACCCTTGAAATTAAAATGCGGAAAGTAAATAAAGCGATAAAATAAAGTCCTATTTTAAACTATTACATTCCGGGAAACAAATACAATATTGAAATAAAACTGGATCGCTTGCGAGAAATTAAATCGGATGTGCGTTCTTGGGTTTTGACATTTTTATTATTAAAGAAAGGATTTTTTTGGTTTATTTTGAATTAAAAAGAAATTACACTAAGTTAACAATTAAATTAATAAATTAATTAATTAATAAAAATATTTTTGGGTTTTTGATATTTAAAGAAATAAAATAAATTTGGTTAATGTTAAGAAAACCTAATTGTCTAAATTAATTTTAATTATTACAAAAAGATATTAAAGTTACTCCTAATTAAACTAAATTAATTAAATGATATTTATTACTAAAATACAAATGCTGAAAATTAATTTAATTAAGAAATATTTTTTTTGGTTTTTGATTTTATTAAGAAAAAGTTTAATTGGTTAATTAGAAAATAAAAATAATTAATCAAACAAATAAATAAAATAAATAAAAATAAAAATAAAGAAATAGAAATACTCAAGGGGGGGTTTTGGGCCTGAAAGGAGGTGAAGATTGCAATTCCAAGGCACATCTGAGTTGGCCTGTGTTGACCTTTCCTGCTTCCATGCATACGCGCTAACTTTGGCTCACGGTAGATATTCATTCTGGACCACCAGATCTGGCCTGAGGCCATCTGGAAAGCGTTTGATTGAGGGAGTATGGTGCATCACGCGCTGGAGCTTGCATTGGATTACCTGAGAACAAAATATAACAAATATATTAGGGACCTGGGATTCAAACCCAGGTCCTGTTGGATCTTGCACTAACGCCCTTGCCACTCAACCACTGCACTTTATTCGTTATTATGATGGACAATAATTATTATATGGAAAAAACAATTAATATTCCAGAAACTATAAAAAACACGCGCCAGATTTGAATCAACGAATAGGAGGGGGACGCGTCATCGTCTTCCTCGTTGAGACCTGGATATTTACCTGCGGATTTATATCCGCAGCTAAATCCATAGGTCCATCCTAAAACCAATTCTAAGCCATGAAAACTCAATCCAAGACCAAATCCATGCTCGTCTCTCCCTCCTGAACACGCCTATGTCCATCAATGGCGTCAATTTCACCTGCCAACAAAATTCCCAAAAACAAGAACCAAGAACCCTAGATTCGGCTATGGTGCTACAGGTCATATGAATGCAATCAAATAATGCAGAATGCTTCTAAATTGAACGATAAGCATGAATATACCAATAATTTGTCAAAAAGATGCAAGAACATGAGGATACGATTTCAAATGCAAAGCAGTTTTGTGAGAGACTTACAGAGCTTGAGGGAACGTATGGAGATTGACTCTGGGTTGGTTCTGCTTCAAGGATGGTCCAGCAATTGACTCACGTTGAGTTTTGGTGTTGAAACTACCTCTATGCACGATTTCAGTTTCAAGCTTTTTTGCCAATTTTTCAAGTTTGCTTTTTTGTGATTTTGCAGCCTCTACCCTCTAAAACTCGTGCCTTTGCATTGTATATGTAATAAGGAGTGCATTAGGTCAATAATTTTGGACTGAATCCTTGTGCATTATGGCTTGGAGATTTGATTTGATCCTCCATTGAAAACCTTCCAATTTTGCCAAAAATCCATCTTTTTGTTCATGATATGGTGAGATACGAATTTGATGTTGATCATGATGTTAATTAAGACCTATAACAACCAAAAAGATCCTAAGTAATCAATATTTGGATTTTATTTGATTTAAATTGATTTAAAATGAATTAATTCAATAAAAAATCAAATAAAATAGAAAAAAAATAATAAATGGACACAAGGCTGAAGCTAGGACACGTGTGTAGTGTGACAAGATCAAATCAAGTGGAAAAGAATGGGCCCATTTGACAAAATTTGAAGTTTTGGGGATAGTTGACTTTTGGCAATTTTGCAAAAATGCCCAACTTCAATAACGCATAACTTATTCAATTTTGAACTTTTGGACGTGTTCTTGGACTTTTTAGAAAGTTTGAGATGTCCTCTAACCAACCCTTTTGGTCTAATATCATTTTGATATTCCATGCTCAAGTTATAAGCTTTGAAAAAAAAGCTGTTTTTGTTAACTTTCAAAAATGACCTATAATGTCCAAATTTGTAACTTTTTGTGATTGCATTTCTTAATCTTGGGGTGTGAAGATGGATTGTAGGAAATTGCATCCTCTTCAAAACGAGCTTTGGATGGATCATTTCTCATAAAGTATGAGAAAGTTATGCTTGGTCAAAGTTGAGTTGACTTTTCCTACAAAACCCTAATTTAGCCACTTTTGAATCTTGATGAATTTTGAGCAATCCTTGATGAATCATGATCAAACCTTGATAAAATGATGAAATATCCTTCAAACTGAGAATGTTGACAAAAAATCTTGAAGTTTGACTGCTTATAGGTCACAATTGACTTTTACCCTAGCACATTCGATTTTTGGACCCTTTGAGCAATTGACTGAGCAAACTTCCTCTGCAAGGCTTGAAATTTGACATGGATGAACTTGAGAACATATTAGGAAATTGGGGAGCATTTGAGGTCATTTGGATGCAAGGACCTTGATGCAACACAAAACCCTAATTTGAGGTTGACTGCCTTAGGAGATAGCTTGACTGTCCAACTCTTGAGCAATCTTGAGCCACTTGGAGATTTTTCTTGCCATGTTTTGAGAAATATGAGAGGGAATTTTGGGGTACAACAGCTGCCCCTGTTCAATTTTCTTAAACCTGAGGATATAGATTGGCTTTCGGGCCTTTCGTGATCCGAAGGTGGAAGATGATTGAACACTAGAGTGCCCAGAAATTTGCACTCGCATGAAGTGGTATGAGCCTGGTGATGTCGGGAATGGGCTTACAGATGCCATTTGGAGACTGTTGATAGGTGGTCTGAACATCGACTGGAATGGGAATCAGGGAGATCTTATCGTCGATCTGACTGAACCAGGGAAGGTCTTGGAATAACTTTGACCTGATCGACATCAGAAAAATCTTTAGGAATCGATTTAACTGGACCAGACAAGGTCTTGGAATAACTTCAACTGGAATATGAATCAGGGAGATCTTATCGGCGATCTGACTGAACCAAAGGAGGTCTTGGATTAACTTTGACTGGATCGGCATCAGAAAAATCTTTAGGAATTGATTTAACTGGACCAGACAAGGTCTTGGATTAACTTTGACTGGATCGGCATCAGAAAAATCTTTAGGAATCGATTTAACTGGACCAGACAAGGTCTTGGAATAACTTCAACTGGAATACGAATCAGGGAGATCTTATCGGTGATCTGACTGAACCAGAGGAGGTCTTAGATTAACTTTGACTGGATCGACATCAGAAAAATCTTTAGGAGTCGATTTAACTGGACCAGACAAGGCCTCGGATTAACTTTGACTGGATCGGCATCAGAAAAATCTTTAGGAATCGATTTAACTGGACCAGACAAGGTCTTGGAATAACTTTGACTGGATCGGCATCAGAAAAATCTTTAGGAATCGATTTAACTGGACCAGACAAGGTCTTGGAATAACTTTGATTGGATCGGCATCAGAAAAATCTTTAGGAATCGATTTAACTGGACCAGATAAGGTCTTGGAATAACTTTGACTGGATCGGCATCAGAAAAATATTTAGGAATCGATTTAACTGGACCAGACAAGGTCTTGGAATAACTTCGACTGGAATACGAATCAGGGAGATCTTCGCGGCGATCTAACTGAACCAGAGGAAGTCTTTGACATAGTTGAGAATTTAACTGCATCTTTCCTGAAAGGTAAAGGTCAGTCATATGCAATGCATGATATGGATCAAGCAATGATGTTCTCAAAATAAATGAGATTGTGTTATATGATGTGTATATGTATGCATCATGATGTATGGAAATGTAATGTTTTAGCTGGGGAAAATAAATCCCGGATAGCTGCTGGAGAGTAGAGTTGGATTCTTCGTTTCCGCTGGAGATGATGAACGAAGGTGATTGCGAGAATAAACCTGCAGGAGAATACGACTCCATTGGGGAATAAACTGATGAGGAGATTACTATGTGGGGAAGAGATACTCTGCTGAGGACTCCACTGATACACTCCGCTGGAGATAGATTACCGTTGCTGGTGATACTGAATCCTGTTGGGGGATTGAATTCCTTTTTGTGAAAGGGAAGAACTTCACTGGGGGATGATCTTTCAGTTGTAACTTGCTAGGGATAACCCTGTTAGACTCTTGTGGGGATAACCCTCTGAATTCGGCAGGGAACGATCCTTTGAACTCGATTGGGGATTTATTTTGTACTTCACTGGGGATAAACTTCCAGAGTCTACTGGGGATGATGCTTCAACTCTGCTGGGGAAGCTTTTTTTAGACCGTGCTGGGGAAATATTGACTCCACTGGGGGTATCTTGTATTCTGCAGGGGAACATTCTTATACTCTGCTAGGGAATATTAAGACTGCCGAAGATATCAAGCCTTTTTAGTGCTGATGGTGGATAAACTCTTCTTGGGGAGAGTATTGCTGATTTATTCATAGTTGCAAGTCTCAGCTGGGGAGAGCTACCATTACTGTCCTACTCTGTGGGGAGTGAAAGTATCTTAGCCATATTCTTCAGTTGAATCTACCTTATACTTGGTGGACAAAGCAACTATACAGCTTAGACAATTCTCATTGCCCATGTTTCTGATATTACCAGTAATTCATATTTTGTTTCGCATGTAAATATTTATGAGCAGCAATTAATGTCAAATGCATATATCAAAAATGAACATTGGACGTTCTTTGCAAAACAAAACAGATAAAGGAAGACAGTTTGAAATTTCTTTGAAAATGAATTGTATTGATTTTGAAGTTTGGCCTGTAAATAGGCGTTTTTGTACAAGGGGCTGACGTACTAGTAAGAGAACGCCGCCGGATAATAGAATTTACACAATTTGTGAAAAACTAAACAAAACAGCTATGTGAATAATCCCACTGGGTTCCAACTCTGCTATTGCCTTTATATCTTCAAGCATCTCATCACTTTGCTGCTTGGTTGAAGATGAATCAGATTGATTATTGTCGTCCGAGCTTGATAGTCGATGCCGACGTCTGGATGCAAGGTGATCCAATGAGACATAGTGTTACGCTTATCCCTAACTTTTGCCTGGACCTCCCTTTCGGGTTTTTAGTCCACCGGGATACCCTTTTTTGCCCAAGTCGCCTTTTTAGGTTTTCGACTTGCCGGGTGTACAGATTTTTTTCATTTTCATCCCTTATTTTTGCCCGAACCCTTTTGGTTCGCCGGGAAGCCCTTATTTTTGCCTAGGCCAGTCAACCTAGCGGGTCTTTGTTTATGCATAGTTTCTTTTCACTATGTCTGCATTGACGGGGTGAGGAAGGTCGTCACCATCCATGGTGGTTAGAATCATGGCTCCTCCTGAGAAAATGTTCTTAACCATAAATGGTCCTTCGTAAGTAGGGGTCCATTTGCCCCTGGGATCACCTTGAGGTAGGATAATTCGCTTGATTACCAGATCCCCAACTTGATACTCTTGTCGTCTAACTTTCTTGTTAAATGCCTTAATCATCCGTTTTTGATACGTTTTACCATGACAAATAGCAGTAAGTCTCTTTTCGTCGATTAGATTCAGCTGATCAAGCCGGGTCTGAATCCAGTCATCTTCGCTCAAACCTGCATCCTTCATGATTCAGAGAGAGGGTATCTGAACTTTGATGGGCAAGACTGCCTCCATACCATATACCAAGGAGTAGGGTGTTGCCCCTGTTGACGTCCGCGCTGAGGTACGGTACCCATGAAGAGCAAATGGTAACATCTCGTGCCAGTCTTTGTATGTCACTGTCATCTTCTGCACAATCTTCTTAATGTTCTTATTAACCGCTTCTACAGCCCCGTTCATCTTTGGCCGGTAGGGAGAAGAGTTGTGATGCTGTATCTTGAATTGCTCGCAGAGCTCGGTGATCATCTTGTTGTTGAGATTGGTACCACTGTCCGTAATGATCCTCTCTGGTACACCGTATTGACAGATCAGATTGTGCCGAATAAACTGTGCCACGACTTTCTTGGTTACAGTAGCGAAGGAAGAAGCTTCAACCCACTTCGTAAAATAATCAATTGCTACCAGGATGACACGGTGCCCGTTGGATGCTGTAGGTCTGATCTCGCCGATCATATCAATGCCCCACATTGCAAAAGGCCAAGGTGCCTTCAAGACGTTCAGAGGAACTGGAGGTATGTGCACCTTATCAACATAGACTTGGAACTTGTGACATGTCCGAGAATGCTGATAACAATCGGCTTCCATTGTGGACCAATAATATCCAGCCCGAAGGATTTTCTTTGCCATGGTGTGTCCACTGGAATGAGTTCCGAAAGTACCTTCATGTAACTCAACCATAATCTTTTTTGCTTCGTTCTTATCCACACAACGTAGTAAGGTAGAATCATGGTTACGCTTGTAAAGTATGTCATTGCTGATGAATAACTTCGCCGCGAACCTCCTCAGAAACTTCTTGTCATTAACAGATGCACCCTCGGGGTATTCCTGAGCTTCCAGATACCTCTTCACCTCATGAAACCAGGGCTTTTCTGTTACCTCTTCAGTCTCAATGTCACAACAGTACTCAGGTTCGTCCAATTTTTCAATGATGATCTGGGGAGCCTCGTTGTCCCAATTGACTTTGAACATAGAAGACATCGTAGCCAGCGCGTCCGCCAACTGATTCTCCTCTCTTGGGAAGTGTTCAAAGGTTGTCTCCTCGAAGTGGGGAAGCAAAGTCAACACATACTCCTTGTAAGGAATAAGATTTGGGTGTTTCGTATCCCACTCGCCTTTGATCTGACTGATCACGAGAGCGGAATCTCCGAAAACACTTAGAAACTTAATCCTTAGGTCAATAGCAGCTCGAAGACCCATGATGCATGCTTCATACTCCGCCATGTTATTGGTGCAGTTGAAACATAGTCGGGCGGTAAATGGAGTATGAGAGTATTGTACCCCAAAATTAGCCCTCTCATTTTAGCAACATTTCTCATCACAAGACTCTTGGAACCCAAGACCAAGCTAGGGTTTGCTTTGCTCAAGACACCTCCTTGCACTGTTGACCTAAATTAGGGTTTGAGTTTGCACAGGGGTATCTTGCCCTACAATACCCAAATTGACTTTCATACTTCATGTTGGACTCATAAGTTTGCCCATACCAAGTTTCAAGCCTTGAATCAAATTTTTGCCTAGTCAATTGGACAATTGACCTAGAAATCAGCTATATTGGGGAAAAAGTCAACTATGACCAATTCACAGTCAAACCTCATGAATTTTGACCCACATCAATATCATAAACTCATATGAACCATTTGATCAAGTTTGGACCATAATCCCACAAGAAACTTGATCAGATCACCAAAAGGGCAAAATGGTCATTTTTAGGGTTTTGACTGTACAAAGGCAATTTTTGACTGTTTGACCTAGCCAATGGCAAATAAATCTCAACCATGGAATCAAGGACTCAATGAAATTATCTTGACCTACTCAACAAGTTCAAAAGATCTCAAATTCATAGGATTGACAGATAAATTTTTCAGTCAACTGATCAAAATTTGACTGTACACTGAAAAGTCAAACTTTGACTTTTTGGTCAAAATCAAGTGCCAAGATTCATTTTCCATCAAGATATGTCAAATTGTGAAACTTGTTTATCAAGAAACCCAAAATTGCAAATTAGGGTTTGAAATTGAAAAAATTTCATAACTTAGAAAGTTTCTAAGTTATGAAATTTTCTTAATTTTTCCTAACTTTGCCCCACATTTTCACCAAGATGCAAATGGATTCATACAAAACTTACAACATGAAAGTTGTAGTCCATCACAAAGTCTACAACTTTTATTCACAAAGTTTTCTCAAAAGAAGCTTGGATCTCAAGTTATGAATTTTGGAACAAGGGTCCCTAAAACTTTTAACTTAGAGAAATTTTGCCCTAGTTTAGGCAGGATTTTGACCCATCTTTTTGGCCATTTTTCACATAGTTCCACTTGGAGTCTCAAGTTTCATTTCAAATATGGATTATATTACATGTTGCAAGCTTTCCAAATTGTCCAAGAACTCCTCAAACACATTTGTGGTTAGGGAGAATCGAATGCTTGAAGTTGGCAAAAACTCACTTTGTAACCATGGCCAATACATGTTCATACAACTTGCAAAATCTGACCAAGATAGCTTTGTACTTAATTACAGGCCTCTAAACCAATTTACACTCAAAAATTGAATGCAAATACATTGGACATTGGTGTTATTCTGATCATTAGGGCTTGGCACATTGAATAATTACATTTTGGGCATAAAGATGGCACTTCCATTTCCATAAAGGCAACTTTATGTCAAATTGCATTTTCTTGAGCCTTGGACTTCTTTCCTTGCAGAAAACAAGTTCCATAAGCTCAGGCAAAGGTACAAGGAACTTGCGCATGCTTGGAGATAGCCTGTACAGGCCTATCTCATTTCACTTCAAACTTTTCTTTCAAAACAAGTCATTGTGCCAAAAGTCAAGAACACACACATCTGATATATTGAACTCAAGCAAAGTTTTCAAAGAAGTTTTGCACATCCTTGTAAGCCAGAAACACGAGCCTTTCACCTTTAAAACACCCTTGTACTCAAAAACCACATTTTCTTGCAAAACAGGGCAGTTTCTGCAACTTGAGTGCCATAGCTCATTTTGCTCGTGCGTTTTGCTCCCTTCCACTTCAAACACCTTCCATTCAACTCACTCAAGCTGTCCTAAACCTCCATTGCCAACTGTAACTCCATTTACAGTGTTCACCATTTCTGTTTCAAGCTTATGCAGGTTGACTTCTAGAGGTTGATTCAGGCCATTTCAAAACAAACTAAGCATTGGGAAAGATCCAGGGAACATCAAGCAAGCTCAAAAGAACCTCAGGCCTCATTGAAAGTTGCTGCATTGTCCAACTCGAACTCAACTGAAACAGGTATTTCATGAACTTCTATCTCTCTATTTAGGAATATTTAGCCTTAGGTTTGTGAATGAAAGATGTTGTGTTCATTGCCCTGAAACCATACATGTGCTCAGTTTTCATTATATTAAACGTGCTGAGAGAATTTCATCTATGAACTTTCTGAAAAAACTAGGTTAGAAATTAGGGCCAGAGAAATTCTCTCTGGTCTTTGAGAGTTAGATCAAGTTTTTTATATGGTTGGAATCGTGTGATTATGCTCTACAATTTTCATGTTACAAGTTTTTGTTTTTAAGCACTGAAACAGGAGATATGAGTTTGAACTAGCCACGCGCGTGTTTCTGTTGGACGATGGTTGAAGATGAAGTAGCTGGGCTGGGCCTGGCTACTTCCTACTTTTAGCACCCCCCATTTTCAGTTTCACACCCCCTGGCCCATTTATTTGCATTTTTATTATTTTTGCATTTTTATTTCATTTCTGACTTTATTATTTTATTTCCAAACATAAAAAATGCCTAAAAAATATTTTCATAAATTTTTAAATTTATTTGGTATTTATTTTAATTATTTCTAACATTAAAATGTTTAAATACTTTATATTATTTATTAAAACTTGAAAATAATGTAAATAATACTCTTATTTTCATTTCTTATCTTTATCCACATTTGAAATTCTTTTCTTGAATATATATATATATATATTTGTAAATATTTTATTTTATTTTTATACACACTTAACATATTTGTAAATAATTAGAAAAAAAAACACAAAATATTACATTTTTATTTTTTATTATTATTTTATACTAAAAAACATTTTTTTTTATATAATATATTCTTATTTTTGTACATATTAATATATTTTGTATATAAATAATACAATTTTATTTTCTTTAAGGAGATTTAGGGTTTACCCTAAAAATAAATAAAATTAACTTTTTTTATTTTAATTCTTTACATTTCTTTCCATTGAAAATACTTTACATACATAAAAAACTTTTTTTACATAATACATTTTATTTAATATTTGTTTATTTTGTTTATTTTAATAATTGTACATTTAAATATTAAGCATTATAAATTCAATTTGGTTGTAATAATTTAGGGTTTTAATTTCTTGCAAAATAGTCCCCTATTCAAATTTGTACCCCCCTTTCTATATCAAAGTTGTAATAGCTTAGATTTATTTTTACGCATTTAATGCTTTCAATTATGCCATAATTAGAGAATTAGGATTTGTACGCAAAATCAAAACCAACAAATAGTTTGACCTAATCAAAGACAAAAATGCATGAAAAAACAAACACAATGCACACTTGCACCCCTAGGGTTACAATCCACTTGTTGCCTTCAAAAATGGGCCATGGTATGCATGTTAAGTATTTTGGCAAAACAGAAACAAAACAAAAGATCATAGTCCCTCGATGACGCTATCTGAGTTGCCTAAACAAAAATGATCAAGTCCCTTAAGAAAATTGCCAAAAATACTTGACACCATTGCTATCATGGTTTATACAATGACCCGCGCCTGTCCCGTTTAACATCCTAACACAAGGTTGTTCACCAAATACAATGGTGAAACAACACTGTTAAAAGGGTTAAAAATATAAGAAAGATCTTTGAGTAAAATAGGGTAGATAGCTCTTAGTTACTTGATCAAAAGCTTGCAAAAACATCCTTTCTATTTTCAAAACACACTTCACAACATAATTTCAAAACCCTACTTTCAAACATTTAAAACTTTTCAAAAGACAAAAACACCTTTGTATACATTCAAACAAGAATCATTACAAAGGTTACCACAACGATGGTCTCTTTTCAAAATATCTTTCAAAACCATACACAAAGCACCATTTCAAACAATTGAAAAGCAAAGCAAGTGATCTAATCAAGTAACTAAGAGCCCATGGATAACCATGGATAGAAAGGGTGCTAATACCTTCCCTTTCTATAATCTACTCCCCGAACCCAAGAAAACATCTCAAAGGTATTTCCTGTGCTTTTTGACCTTTCCTTAGGATAAAATAAAAAGTCGGTGGTGACTCTTGCTAAACCGAAACATTTGCAAACACAAACGCAAAACCTCAAGTCAGTTCTCCCACCGCACCACAGAACTGGCGACTCTGCTGGGGAAAACTCTTTAAAGTGGACTAACCTTAGGGTTTAGATCACCTTTGCATGTCTTGATTTCTTTAATTGCTTTACATTTGGTTCTCTTGTTTGGTTTTGAATCCTCCACCTGGATTTTGGGAAACATTTATAGGTAAATAACAATACGTTGTAGAAACTGTGCGGGGTATACCGACATGGTTGAAGCAATAGCTATATTAGTGCGACATATTTGTGAGTACCGGTAGCCTTTGAGTTAATCAAAGAGAATACGGGGCCGCTGAGTGATGTCATGAAGCACTAATGAACTCTTATAACCTTACTTGACCATCTTGGCCTTTTTTAGGGGTAGTGAGATGACCGGCTTTGGTATAGTCTGAAGTTGGTAGATACTCGATACTACACTCATTGAGGGTTGTTTTCTTGGAATATTTTGGTCGCTAGTTAAGTGGCTAAACCAAAACAATAAATATAGAAAACAATCCAGTGATATTGAGCTCCTTAGAAACCGGTTACTATTTATAGGACAGGTTTGAGCCAACTAACTCAAGAGGGTATTTACCTATGAAACCTTATGCAGGCCTGAAACTAGGATCTTGTGTGACTTGTTTGTACATGTGCTTGTGCATACATCATGAACATCATAAAACATCATATGCATCCACTAACCATTTCAAGGGTTCGGATCTTCATCTTTGTTCTTGTTTTGTAGGTCATGGAATCTCTTCGCAGAAAAACAATTTAAGTCAACCTTGTGAGGATCCCTCCTCAACTCAAAGAGCTTACATCCAGGATTCCAGAGAATTCCCTCTTCAGTGAAAGACATGGTATACTTCTCAACTTGGTCAACTCCAACGTTGAAGAAGACATGGTTAAAGTTCTCTTCCAGTTCTTTGACCCCCTACACCACTGTTTCACATTCCCTGATTACCAACTAGTACCTACTTTGGAGGAATTTTCTCAACTCCTGAGGATTCCTATTCTTCATCAACTACCCTACAACGGTACGGAAAAAGAACCAAATCCTGAAGATGTTGCTCAAGCATTACACTTGCAACCATCTGATATCAAAGGACATTGGGAAACTAGAAGTGGTGTCAAGGGTTTCTTGGCAAAGTTTCTATTTGAGAAGGCACAAGACTGCTGGAACTCTCTAGATCTACAAGCTTTTGAAGATATTGTGGCACTCCTTATCTATGGGTTAGTCTTGTTCCCAAACCCTGATCAACTTATAGATGTGAATGCTGTCAAGATTTTCATATCCCGAAATCCTGTGCCTACATTGCTTGGGGACATCCTACACTCATTTTACACACGAACAATGAGGAAAATAGGTGTTCTCATGTGTTGTACTCCTCTCCTAGCAAGGTGGTTTATTTCTCACCTTCCACAATCAGTTTTAAAGAATGAGCAGGGTTCAAGGTGGTCACAACGGTTGATTACCCTCACACATTCTGATGTTCATTGGTGTTCTCGGTCTAGAGAAAATGTCATCATCATTGATCATTCTGGGGAATTCCCTAATGTCCCACTACTTGGCATTAGGGGAGGCATTACCTACAACCCCTGTTTAGCTCTAAGGCAGTTTGGATATGCTAGAAGGGATGACCCTCATGGCATGCTGATTCCTGATCTAGTTTTTGACTTCGACAATGATGCGCAAGGACTTCGACAAAGGTTCATCAGAGCTTGGAGGATGCCTAACAAGGTGGATAGTAAGATACTAGGGCACAAGAATTCCATCCCTCTTGAGCCTTATCTCAAGTGGGTACGAACCCGCGCCCAGAATCTTATGATATCATATCCTCACATTCTCCCCGTGATCAAAGAGCCTGTTATGGAAGGAGAGGTTCCATACACCCTCCAATATCCTAACATGCCAACATCATTGGAAGAATTACAAAAGAGTTGGATCCAACTCAAATAAGAATGGAATACTTTTGAAACCAGCTTCTATGCCAGTGAGAAGAAGGTTTTGGAGCTTACCCTCCGACTTCATGAGGAGGAAACTCTCAACACTTACATCGCGCCAAAGAGGATGCGCAATGTCTTTTTACATTAAGAATTTTGTAATATTTTGCCCATGGGGCACTTATGTACTAACAAATTTCTTCTTAATATGACGTGTGTTCTTTTTGTCAAATTTGAATTCCTGGATCCTTGAATGCATTACATGAATAACATATCATTCATCATATGCATAAACAGGTCTTCACACCAGGTTTCCTTATCTTTATACTATTTATTTCAGCAAGATAGATTTGGAGCAGACGGTTAAGGATCTACAGGCACAGAACTCTCAATTCCAGCAACTCCTCATGACCTTAGCAAAGGGTCAAGAGAACCTCAAAGCACTGTTGGAGAAAGATAAAGAGAAAAAGAAGAAACGATCTGGTGTAGTCATCATGGGAAGAAGGTTTGAAAGCAATGCTAGAAAAGTTCTCGAGTTCCCCTCAACGTCTGATGAATGGGCCAGTAAAGGAAAAGGAACTGCGATGTCTTCTGAATCTGATGTTGAAGTAGAAGAAGAGGAAGAGGAAGAAGACGAAGATTACTCCGAACAGCAATATCCCCCGGCGGATGTTAAGTTTAAAAATCTTGAGGATAGGTTGGCAGCCATGGAGTTGCAAAGGGTACCTGGTTTAGATTTCGAAGAACTAGGGTTGGTCGATGGGATTGTTATTCCTCCCAAATTCAAAGTTCCCACATTTGCTAAGTATGACGGACTGTCATGTCCAAATATGCATCTAAGATCCTACGTCTGAAAGATCCAACCCCACTCATTTGATAAGGATCTTTGGGTCCATTTTTTTCAAGACAGTTTATCAGGCACACAATTGGACTGGTTCTATTAGCTCGAGAGATCAGAGGTTCATAACTGGGAAGAATTAGCTGCTGCTTTCTACCGATAATACCAATACAACGCTGATTTAGCGCCTACTCGTACTCAACTACAGAGTATGGGTATGGCTTCTAATGAGGGATTTAAAGAGTATGCCCAGAAGTGGCATGATCTGGCTGGAAGGGTGCAGCCACCATTGTCAGATAGAGAGCTGGTAGACATGTTTTTAGGGACCCTGTCTGGCCCTTTCTTCAATCATTTAATCGGAAGTTCCACTGCAGGATTCACCGAATTGATCCTGACCGGTGAAAGGGTCGAGGCTGGTATTAAAAGTGGTATGATTCAAAAAGATGCCTCTGCGTCCACCGCTGTTAAGAAGACCTTCCCAGCTAAGAAGGAAGCTTCTGTTGTTTATTCTCAGAAAGGCCAAGGAGGAATGGGGCGCCGACCTATTGTAGGGGCTGTGATGATTCAAAACTCTTCAAATGATCAACCTCGCAGCAATCAGCCAAGACCTAATCAACAACGGGTAGAAAGGCCACAACGGCAGTTCACCCGAATCAACATGACGCCAGCTCAAGTACTCCCTCATTTGCTAAAGCTGAATCTTACTGTGATCAGTGGAAATAGAACTGACTGTTTTAGAATGCTGGTTCGCGTTTGTGTTTCGCAAAATGTCGCGGTAAGTAAGAGTCGCCACCGTCTTTTATTTTCTCCAACAAGGAAAGGACAAAAGCACAACAAAATTCCTTTTCGAGATGTTTTTCGGGTTCGGGAGGTAGATTATAGAAAGGGAAGGTGTTAGCACCCTTTCTATCCGTGGTTATCCACGGGCTCTTAGGTACTTGCTCACTATGTTTTCAAAAGGTTTTGCTTTTCTTGTGTTTGTGGGTTTTGAAAAAAAGAGTTTTGTTTGAAAACTTCGATTTAACTCTTGTATCTGTCCTCAAGAGTGTATGAAGTGTTTGTTTGAAAACTTTTGTCAGAAAAGTGTAATTGCAAAAAGTATTTTTGTTTTGAAAGAGCAAGTACCTGAGAACCTCTACCTACTCAAAAGAAATTAAGCTGTGTAAATGTCCTTTAGACAGTACTATCCCACTATTGAGAAGTAGGTAGTACCGTCGTTGGAGTTTCGGGTCAATTCGATTTTAGAGACATGTGGTCACTAAAGCAATAGTAGGACGCCTTAGCGGTAACCCTAATGTCTTAGATCGTTTTTTATCGAGGCAACTGTTTCGAGGAAACTTTGATCTTTAGACAGGAGGGCGACCTCTAAAACACCCTATACTCAATGACCACGTTGAGGCAACCAAGTGAGGCGTACCCTAGGAGTGGCATGTGCGAGTGTGTCAGGTTTCAGTTTATGTTATCTTTGTACATGTCATGGTGAGCTACGATTGATTTTATTTTAAGAGAGATCTTGTCATGCATAGCCTAGTTAGCATACATCTAGCAGTTAATAGTTGCGGAAAATAAAGCTAAGCTATTACAAGGCGTCGGGTATTTACATCGCCAAAAACAAACCCTTGAAAAGTAAATTGCGGGAAACAAATAAAAGTGATAAAAAGGTCCTAATTAAAGCTATTACATCCTCGGAACAATTACATAATAATGGATCAAAATATGAATCAAGAAAAATCACACGCGCGAGAAAAAATTGGATCGGAGAGTTTTTAGGGTTTTGACCCTTTTTTGAGAAAGAAGGAAGTTTTTTTGTTATTTTGTACTTAATTAAATTAATCCTAAACTAATTAATTAATTAAATAAAAGAAAGATATTTTTTTGAGTTTTTTATGTTTTTTTTAAGGAAATAAATAAAAAAATAACATGATCAAAAGTCATCAAAAAACCCTAATTCTATATTAATTTTATTTATTGCAAAAATATTAAAATTAACCTAATGAAAAACTAAATTAATTATGTTAATATTTATTTACAAAAATAACTAAATAAAAAATATTATATTTATTTTATGTTTTATGAATTTATTAAAAATGTTAGTTGTTTTTAGTTAGTAGTTAATTTAAAAATTAGATTAAAATAAATTAAATAAAAAATAAAAAAGAGAAAAGGAAATAAACCCAGGGGGTGCTGGCCCAATTTTGGGAGGTGTTTCTGGAATTTGTGGCCCATCAATATCCAAGCCTGCTTTGACTCTTGAGATCCTCCACGCGTGTGTTGACTAAGGACCATGATAATCCTTCCATCTAGGCCATTGGATTTCAGTCTGAAGACAACTGGCGTGTTGAGATTTGAGATGCATGGTGGACTCCCTCTTGAATCGTGCATGTGAATACCTATGAGATAAAAATAATAATGTTTTGGAGGGAACTGGGATTCGAACCCAGGTCCCAGTGTTCATTGGACATTCGCTCACCCACTCCACCAAGCTGCTTCAGTTATCATTAAAATAAGGAGCAATTATTATATTAGGAAATTAATCAATATACTGTAAAACAAAAACAACGCACGCTTTTTTTCAAACTGTCCAATGGTATGTCAACACCTCATCATCTTCTTCGTTTGTACCTGTATATTTAACATCAGATAGCGGGGGTTTTTAACCCCCACTATTCATCTGCATGAAAAATAGCGATTAGAAGCACAGTGCATATAAATATTTCGCGAGGGGTGGTTCTTGTTCGTCTGGGTCTAACGATTTCAACCATGTGTCTTATGAGTCCTAATTTTTCCTGGTTCAGAAAGCCCTAATTTAAAGCTCAAGAACCCTAAAAAATCAGTCATGGCGTTCTTCGATTCAGGGCGTTTCAGTCCAATTCACTTATACAATTAGCTTCGTATGGTTCCTAGCAATGCAAATCAACCAAGAAAACATGTTAAATGCGCATGAATCGAGATATATAATTCTGAGTAAGAATGGCAAACCGTGGTTGTGTATATGACGATTCTCTGAGCTTTAATGCCTGAATTCAATTGCAAAACACTCCTGACACTTCCTGCAATGTGTTTGAATGAATAACACGCCTTGAATTGGCCTGGAATGCAAGAACATATTTTCAATTTTCTTGGAATTTCTTGAATTGGGCAGGGTCTTTTCTGCAGCTTTTAATCGTCCTCTAGGTCAGGGTTTGCTTGCTTGCATATAAGGGAAACAAATTAGGTCAAACAGTTGGGCCAATATCCATTGCATTGATGTTTGAATCCTTGATTGAAAAATCAAATATTCTTGATTTTCATGATTGAACAAACTTGCCAAAATTAGATTTTTTTTTTGTATCTTTGACTTGTGCACGAATTTTCCAGCATGTGTAGGTCATATTTGCTTCACAAAAAGATTTAAAAAACAAATCTTCTATTTTCTTATGATTTAAATTGATTAAATGAATTAATATTAATTAAAAATCCAATTAATCAATAAAAATAAGAAAATAAATCCAATTAAGCTTGATGGGTCGTGCATAGGTCATGGGTGAAGTTTCAACAAAAGATTTGAGGCCCATTAGCAAAAAGAAGGTGTTTTGAGCAAAGTTGACTTTTGCAAATTCATGAAAATTTCCCAACTTCTCCAATACACAACTTTCTCAATTTTGATCATATGACCATGTTCTTGGACATTTTGGAAAGATATTGAAGTCCTCTAACCAATGCCTTTGGTCCCGTGTCATTTGGATTTACCAATCTCAAGTTATGGCCTTTGACTCAAAGTGTACTTTTGTTGACTTTTGAAATTGACCTATAATGTAAAAATTGGTAACTTTTTGTGAGGGCATTTCTTGATCTTGGAGTGTGAAGATGGTTGTAGTAAATTACATCCTCTTAAAAATGAGCATTGGATGAAATTTTTCTGACAAACCATGAAAAAGTTATGCCCTGGTCAAGATACAGTTGACTTTTCTGCTGTCCAAAAATAGTAACTTTTTGCACCTTGATGATTTTTGAGCTATTCTTGTGGAATCATGATAAATACTTGATCAAATGATGATTGTGGACTCAAAATGAGATGTTGACCAAAAATTCTGACTTTTAACTGCAAAATGACCATTTTGCCCTTGTAGTTGACTGTAGATCAAATGGAGCTTTTGACTGTGCAAATTGGCACTGTGAGTCTTGAAACTTGGCATGTAGGTTCTTGAGGATGTATATAGGCCTATGAGACTTGATTGAACCATTGAAAACCCCAAATTCCTTGAAATAACCAAAACCCTAATTTCAGCTGTCCTAGGAGGTGGTCTGACTGTACAACCCTTGAGCCATTTTGAAGATCATTCTTGACCAATCTTGAGGAATATGGGAGGGCAAATTTTGGGGTACAACAGTTGCCCCTATTCAATCTTCTTAAACCTGAGGATGTAGATTGGCTTGTGTGCCTTTCGTGATCCGAAGGTGGAAGATGATTGAACACTAAAGTGCCCAGAAATTTGCACTCGCATGGTGTAGTATCAGCAATGTGATGTCGGGAATGGGCTTACAGATGCCATTTGGAGATTGTTGGTAGGAGGATGGGCTTGTAGATGCCATCTGGAGATGTTGGACTGTATCTATAAGCTGGAACTGGATGATTGTCAGAATTGCGTCTGCATCTGGAGCGTATCTGAAACAGGAGTGACAGAATGACATCCGAATCTGGATCATATCTGGACTTTATTTGAAAGAGTGACAGAATGACATCTGAATCTGGATCGTATCTGAACTATGCTTGAATGAGTGGCAGAATGAATTCCGAATCTGGATCGTATCTGGACCTTATTTGGAATAGTGACAGAATGACATCTGAATCTGGATCGTATCTGAAATGTATTTGAATGAGTGACAGAATGACATCCGAATCTGGATCGTATCTAAAATGTATTTGAAATTGAGATCTGTATGAGTAGCAGAATGACTTCCGTGTCTGGAGTGTATCCATACTGTATCTGAATGAATCTAAAATAAGTATCAGAATGTCGCCATATCTGGGTCACATCTGAACTGTCTCTGAAAGGAATCTGGAATAAGCAATAGAATAGCATCCGTGTCTGGAGCATCTCTAAGTTGTCTTTGAAAGGAAATCTGGAATAAGTATCGGAATGTCGCCAAATCTGGGTCGCATCTGAACTATCTTTAGAAGGAAATCTGGAATAAGTATCGGAATGTCGCCAAATCTGGGTCGCATCTGAACTATCTCTAGAAAGAAATCTGGAATAAGAAATAGAATAGAATCCGTGTCTGGAGCATCTCTAAGTTGTCTCTGAAAGGAAATCTCGAATAAGTATCGGAATATCGCCAAATCTGGGTCGCATCTGAACTATCTCTAGAAGGAAATCTGGAATAAGTATCGGAATGTCGCCAAATCTGGGTCGCATCTGAACTATCTCTAGAAGGAAATCTGGAATAAGCAATAGAATAGCATCCGTGTCTGGAGCATCTCTAAGTTGTCTCTGAAAGGAAATCTGGAATAAGTATCGGAATGTCGCCAAATCTGGGTCGCATCTGAACTATCTCTAGAAGGAAATCTGGAATAAGTATCGGAATGTCGCCAAATCTGGGTCGCATTTGAACTATCTCTAGAAGGAAATCTGGAATAAGCAATAGAATAGCATCCGTGTCTGGAGCATCTCTAAGCTGTCTCTGAAAGGAAATCTGGAATAAGTATCGGAATGTCGCCAAATCTGGGTCGCATCTGAACTATCTCTAGAAGGAAATCTAGAATAAGCAATAGAATAGCATCCGTGTCTGGAGCATCTCTAAGCTGTCTCTGAAAGGAAATCTGGAATAAGTATCGGAATGTCGCCAAATTTGGGTCGCATCTGAACTATCTCTAGAAGGAAATCTGGAATAAGTATCGGAATGTTGCCAAATCTGGGTCGCATCTGAACTATCTCTAGAAGGAAATCTGGAATAAGCAATAGAATAGCATCGGTGTCTGGAGCATCTCTAAGCTGTCTCTAAAAAGAAATCTGGAATAAGTATCGGAATGTCGCCAAATCTGGGTTGCATCTGAACTATCTCTAGAAGGAAATCTGGAATAAGTATCGGAATGTCGCCAAATCTGGGTCGCATCTGAACTATCTCTAGAAGGAAATCTGGAATAAGTATCAGAATGTCGCCAAATCTAGGTCGCATCTAAACTATCTCTAGAAGGAAATCTGGAATAAGCAATAGAATAGAATCCGTGTCTGGAGCATCTCTAAGCTGTCTCTGAAAGGAAATCTGGAATAAGTATCAGAATGTCGCCAAATCTGGGTCACATCTGAACTATCTCTTGCTCAATGGAGTATACCGTTGAGGTTTATAGAACTGGTCCACTCTATGATGTAGAGAAACTGTCGAGATTGAGAACCTTATCTGAACTTCAACCGAGGATAATCCGATTGAGATTTAAGAACTGGTCAGATCTTCGACTAAGCTGAGATTTTAACTGCATCTTTCCTGAAAAGTAAAGGTCATTCATATGCAATGCATGAGATGGATCAAGCAATGATGTTCTCAACATAAATGAGATCGTATGATATGATGCGTGTATGCATGTATCATGATGTATGAAGATGTGATATTTTAGCTGGGGAAAATAAATCCCAGATAGCTGGAGAATAGAGATGAGTTCTTCGTTTCCGCTGGGGATGGTGAACGAAGATGATTGTGAGAATAAACCTGCAGGAGAAAAGAACTCCGTTGGGGAATAAACTTGATGAAAGAGATTACTCTGTGGGGAATTACTCTGTGGGAAGAGGTGCTTTGCTGAGGTTTAACGATAACTCCACTGGGGATTCTATTAATAAGCTCTATTGGGGATTTTGATGATGAACTCCGCTGGGGATAAAAAGAACTTCGCTGGGGATGATCTTTCAGTTACAACTTGCTGAGGATAACCCAGTTAGACTCTCGTGGGGATAACCTCTGAATTTGGCTGAGGAGATGCATTTGTATTCTGCAGGAGACAAGCTTCCAGAATCTACCGGGCAAGATGATCCAACTCTCCTGGGGAAACTTTTTTAGACTGCGCTGGGGAAATGGCTCCACTGAGGGGTATCTGTATTCCGCCAGGGAACATTCTTATATTTCGTTGACGAATGTTAAGACTGTCGGGGATGCTCTTTACGCTTGCTGGGGAATATCTTTATACTCTGTTGGGGAATATTAAGATCTAATGGGGATACCCGACCTTTTTAGGGCTGATGGTAGACCAACTCTGCTTGGGGAGAGTATTGCCGATTTGTTCATAATTGCAAGTCTCAGTGGGGAGAGCTACCATTACTGTCTTACTCTTGGGGAGTGAAGGTATCTTAGCCCTGTTCTTCAGCTGAATCCACTTTGGTACCTTGAGGACAGGGCAGCTTGTACAGTTCGGACAATTCTTATTGCCCCAGTTTCTGCGGGAGAAGAAGGCCTATGAGGTGCTTGATAACTGCCAATTGACAAATCTTCTTCTGGTAGGCAAGTGACGAGATGACGGGACATAGTCGTACGCTTTGATCCCTAATTTTTGCCTGGATCGCCCTTTCGGGTTTTCAGTCCACCGGGATACCCATTTTTTCCCAAGCCTCCTTTTCAGGTTTTCGACTTGCTGGGTGTACAGATTTTTTTTCATTTTCATCCCTTATTTTTGCCTGAACCCTTTTGGTTCACCGGGAAGCCCTTATTTTTGCCTAGGTGTGTCAACCTAGCGGGTCTTTGACTATGCGCAGTATTTTTTGACTATGTCCACGTTCTCAGAGTGCAGGGAGTTGTCACTGTCGGTAGCATTGTGTTGTCATACTACCAGAAGATGTTTGATCATGCAAGATTCGTTGCTAGAATTCATGTCCAATGCCCCAAGTGACTTAGGCGGAGATTTGCCCCTGGCTATTTGGCATCTTTGAGAGATTCCTTGAATCTTGACTTGCCTGCCCTAGATGATGGAAAATGATCATGTCTGCCCCTTGGTTGGAAGTGTTTTTTTCCACTTGAGGTGACTCTTTTTATTGAGAAGGTTTTTTTTATTCCCTAGATATTCCTCGTGCGAATTTCTCTGCTGTTTGAACAAATAGTCATATGCAAACAATGTTATTTTAAGAATGCAAAGCTTATGTCTGTTTTGAAATTTTTGAAAATGCATTTTTCCAGTAAAACAGGAATTTGTTTTTGTAAAATGTGATGTCAACTCAGGATTTACAGCAAACCCTACAGGAGTCAGGATACCTTTTGTAACAGTATGCTTTCGAACTAACCCATGCTTCAGCTAGGACTTTTAAGAGTTATAACGTGGCCTGGTTCACGGTTTAAGAAACAAAGGATAAAGGCTCAAATTTTATTTGTACCCACCCGTTCTTCGTGATGTTCTTCGATCCTAAACTCAGCTAATCGTGCATTAGATCTTGTTTGAGTCTTTGCTCTGATATTCTAGTGATGGTTCGGATACTGATAGTTTATTTTGAATAGGCAGTCATTTCTTTTTTGCTGAGGGTTTGTAGGAACTCTTTCTTTTTGATTTTATTATCCCTGTCTTTTGCCTGAACTGTTTCTTTTGTGATTACAGTCAGCGGGATGCCCCAGTTTTGTAAGTCTCCTTCATAGGTTTTGACTTGTTGGGCTTTTCTTTTGAGAGATAATGACTGCCTGTCCTTACGATTATAGGGAACCATCACTGTCTTTTGTTTTAGAAGGACTCCTTTGATGCCATTCATTGTGCACCTGGATTAACTGAGAAAGCTACCCTGCCCCAGGTTATAATTGAGGGTTTTAATTTTTGTGAAAAGAAAAACTCCAACTTCTTTGGCTCAAAGGGGTTGACGAGGGATTATCTTCCTTATAACTCCACTGTTTAGGATTTGAAACAATGCCTATACATCGTCAGCGGGGTCTGTTTAAAAGCATACTGTAAAGATTGTGGTATCGTTTTCGTCATCCTCCCTCAAAAGGCTTAGAATTTTTTAATAGGGAGTTTGAACATCACAAAAAGGGAAATATGAAGTAATTTTAAGCATAGTGAAAACAATTAATTCAAGACAGACACGTGTAATGCATTCATGAAATAAAAGAGTTTGACATGATAATTGTTTGAATAAGCAAAGAAAAATACAACTTCAGAATTCAAATGAACAAAAGTCTCTTAGTTTGAACTAGTCATCTCAGATGGAGAATTCTCAGCGGAAGATTTTCATCTCGCCATCCGGCATGAACTCCAGCACCTTACCGATGATCAAGTCTTGGATCTTGTTCTTCAGAGTCCAACAATCGTCGGTGTCATGTCCCGGACTGTCAGAGTGGTATGAACACCTTTCATAGGGATGATAGGTAGGAGCCGAGGTGTTGGGATTCCGGGGAGGATCCTTTAAAGCAATCAGATTGACCTCCAACAAGCGTTTCAGTATTAGAGATGATGGTATATCAGTCTCAGAGAAATGTCTTCCAGACGTATTTTGCTTACGCCGATTACCCTGTCGATGCTGGCGAGGTTGATGCTGGGCTTGTGACCCTGAAGCAAGCTGAGGAGCTTTTCCCTTATCTTCTTGCCCCAAAGGTGGTTGAATGATGGCTTGATCTTCAACCCTAGTTGTCTGCCTCACTTGGTTATTTTGAAGCAGCTTGTTGACGAGCACCCTGAGCTCTTCTTATCTTTGAGCTAAGTCTTGAATAAGAGTCATCTGGCCCCCCAGTTGTCCCATCATCTGGATCTTCATTGTTGCCAACTCAATTTGTAGCTCTTCCATCTGATCATTCCTGTCGCCTCCTGGATTCCCTAGGACCAAGCCCCTTGTGAGGAGAGATTTTATTTCTTCTTGCCCCTGGGATAGGTTCGAGAAAATTTCTTGAAGTTGGGCGTTTTGAGCCCGAAGATCTTGGTTGTCTGGTTGGGAAGCCATTGCTGAAATAAATAGCGAGAACATGAGAGACCTGTATCGGATGACCTGTTATGCAATGATATGTATGTATGCAATGTTTTCAAGGATCTCGCGGGGTAAACAAAGAAACTTGTTAGATTTTGAATTTTGTGGCTTGATTGAAGGAACTTCATGTTGTTGAGAGTCCTTCTTCAAGAGTCAGGCTCACCATATCGAGTGGGTCATAGCCCCTGACTCAAGTTATCGTGTTTTGATCTCCAAACAACCTTGGCTAGAGGAAAATAAATCCCCTTTGCCCCTTGCTAGACATTTGGTTCATCATGACCTGCATCACAAACCCTTGAGATCCTTGAAATGGGTTAGTCCTTATGCAGGATGTATGCAATGTTAAGATGTTATGATGTTATGATAAAGGCACACCACAAGTATTCACAAAAGGCAAACATGGTAAAGGCATACAAGTCACACAAGAGAGCCCTTAGATTTCAGGCTGGCATGAAGTTTAGGTACTACCCTCTTTCAGTTTCAGTTGGTTAAGACCTGTCCTAAAAATAGTAATCGGGTTCTAGAGGATCTCAATATCATTGACTACCCTCGATCGGTCATAATTCCAGTTTGGCAACCTTTTCTTGCAGCCGGAACCATCGCGAGAGTTTAGTCTCAATGAGTGTAGCATACTGCTACTGTTCTATGGCCAAGTTGGTCAATTTAAGGTTCTAAGGTCAGTTGGTGCTTAATGACTCCTCAGAAGACCCATATTCTCCTCGTTCCAACACAAGGGATATCGGTACAGACCAAGGTGTCACACCAACGTAGCTACTGCTTCACCCGTGTCGGTCTACGCCGGACAGGTCCCTCACAGTTTTTTGCTACTTACCTAAAAAGGGTACCCCCAGATCTGGGTTACGATCTATGAAACTCCGATACAAGCCCACAAATTTTAAAGCATACAAGGCATACAATTGAAAACATAGGTGATCTAATCCTAAGGTACACCTCACTTATAAGTCTTCCCCAGCAGAGTCGCCAGTTCTATGATCGGTGGAAATAGAACTGACTGTTTTGGAATGCTGGTTCGCGTTTGCGTTTTGCAAAATGTCGCGGTAAGCAAGAGTCACCACCGTCTTTTATTTTCTCCAACAAGGAAAGGACAAAAGCACAGCAAAATTCCTTTTCGAGACGTTTCTTGGGTTCGGGAGGTAGATTATAGAAAGGGAAGGTGTTAGCACCCTTTCTATCCGTGGTTATCCACGGGCTCTTAGGTACTTGCTCACTATGTTTTCAAAAGGTTTTGCTTTTCTTGTGTTTGTGGGTTTTGAAAAAAAGAGTTTTGTTTGAAAACTTCGATTTAACTCTTGTATCTGTCCTCAAGAGTGTATGAAGTGTTTGTTTGAAAACTTTTGTCAGAAAAGTGTAAGTGCGAAAAGTATTTTTGTTTTGAAAGAGCAAGTACCTGAGAACCTCTACCTACTCAAAAGAAATTAAGTTGTGTAAATGTCCTTTAGACAGTACTATCCCACTATTGAGAAGTAGGTAGTACCGTCGTTGGAGTTTCGGGTCAATTCGATTTTAGAGACATGTGGTCACCAAAGCAATAGTAGGACGCCTTAGCGGTAACCCTAATGTCTTAGATCGTTTTTTATCGAGGCAACTGTTTCGAGGCAACTTTGATCTTTAGACAGGAGGGCGACCTCTAAAACACCCTATACTCAATGACCACGTTGAGGCAACCAAGTGAGGCATACCCTAGGAGTGGCATGTGCGAGTGTGTCAGGTTTCAGTTTATGTTATCTTTGTACATGTCATGGTGAGCTACGATTGATTTTATTTTAAGAGAGATATTGTCATGCATAGCCTAGTTAGCATACATCTAGCAGTTAATAGTTGCGGAAAATAAAGCTAAGCTATTACAAGGCGTCGGGTATTTACATCGCCAAAAACAAACCCTTGAAAAGTAAATTGCGGGAAATAAATAAAAGCGATAAAAAGGTCCTAATTAAAGCTATTACATCCTCGGAACAATTACATAATAATGGATCAAAATATGAATCAAGAAAAATCACACGCGCGAGAAAAAATTGGATCGGAGAGTTTTTAGGGTTTTGACCCTTTTTTGAGAAAGAAGGAAGTTTTTTTTGTTATTTTGCACTTAATTAAATTAATCCTAAACTAATTAATTAATTAAATAAAAGAAAGATATTTTTTTGAGTTTTTTTATGTTTTTTTAAGGAAATAAATAAAAAAATAACATGATCAAAAGTCATCAAAAAACTCTAATTCTATATTAATTTTATTTATTGCAAAAATATTAAAATTAACCTAATTAAAAATTAAATTAATTATGTTAATATTTATTTACAAAAATAACTAAATAAAAAATATTATATTTATTTTATGTTTTATGAATTTATTAAAAATGTTAGTTGTTTTTAGTTAGTAGTTAATTTAAAAATTAGATTAAAACAAATTAAATAAAAAATAAAAAAGAGAAAAGGAAATAAACCCAGGGGGTGCTGGCCCAATTTTGGGAGGTGTTTCTGGAATTTGTGGCCCATCAATATCCAAGCCTGCTTTGACTCTTGAGATCCTCCACGCGTGTGTTGACTAAGGACCATGACAATCCTTCCATCTAGGCCATTGGATTTCAGTCTGAAGACAACTGGTGTGTTGAGATTTGAGATGCATGGTGGACTCCCTCTTGAATCGTGCATGTGAATACCTATGAGATAAAAATAATAATGTTTTGGGGGGACCTGGGATTCGAACCCAGGTCCCAGTGTTCATTGGACATTCGCTCAACCACTCCACCAAGTTGCTTCAGTTATCATTAAAATAAGGAGAAATTATTATATTAGGAAATTAATCAATATACTGTAAAACAAAAACAACGCGCGCTTTTTTTTCAAACTGTCCAATGGTATGTCAACACCTCATCATCTTCTTCGTTTGTACCTGTATATTTAACATCAGATAGCGGGGGTTTTTAACCCCCACTATTCATCTGCACGAAAAATAGCGATTAGAAGCACAGTGCATATAAATATTTCGCGAGGGGTGGTTCTTGTTCGTCTGGGTCTAACGATTTCAACCATGTGTCTTATGAGTCCTAATTTTGCCTGGTTCAGAAAGCCCTAATTTAAAGCTCAAGAACCCTAAAAAATCAGTCATGGCGTTCTTCGATTTAGGGTGTTTCAGCCCAATTCACTTATACCATTAGCTTCGTATGGTTCCTAGCAATGCAAATCAACCAAGAAAACATGTTAAATGCGCATGAATCGAGATATATAATTCTGAGTAAGAATGGAAAACCGTGGTTCTGTATATGATGATTCTCTGAGCTTTAATGCCTGAATTCAATTGCAAAACACTCCTGACACTTCCTGCAATGTGTTTGAATGAATAGCACGCCTTGAATTGGCCTGGAATGCAAGAACAGATTTTCAATTTTCTTGGAATTTCTTGAATTGGACAGGATCTTTTCTGTAGCTTTTAATCGTCCTCTAGGTCAGGGTTTGCTTGCTTGCATATAAGGGAAACAAATTAGGTCAAACAGCTGGGCCAATATCCATTGCATTGATGTTTGAATCCTTGATTGAAAAATCAAATATTCTTGATTTTCATGATTGAACAAACTTGCCAAAATTGGATTTTTTTGTATCTTTGACTTGTGCACGAATTTGCCAGCATGTGTAGGTCATATTTGCTTCACAAAAAGATTTAAAAAACAAATCTTCCATTTTCTTATGATTTAAATTGATTAAATGAATTAATATTAATTAAAAATCCAATTAATCAATAAAAATAAGAAAATAAATCCAATTAAGCTTGATGGGTCGTGAATAGGTCATGGGTGAAGTTTCAACAAGAGATTTGAGGCCCATTAGCAAAAAGAAGGTGTTTTGAGCAAAGTTGACTTTTGCAAATTCATGAAAATTTCCCAACTTCTCCAATACACAACTTGCTCAATTTTGATCATATGACCATGTTCTTGGACATGTTGGAAAGCTCTTGAAGTCCTCTAACCAATTCCTTTGGTCCCATGTCATTTGGATTTACCAATCTCAAGTTATGGCCTTTGACTCAAAGTGTACTTTTGTTGACTTTTGAAATTGACCTATAATGTAAAAATTGGTAACTTTTTGTGAGGGCATTTCTTGATCTTGGAGTGTGAATATGGATTGTAGGAAATTACATCCTCTTCAAAATGAGCATTGTATGGAATTTTTCTGAAAAACCATGAAAAAGTTATGCCCTGGTCAAGATACAGTTGACTTTTCTACTGTCCAAAAATAGTAACTTTTTGCACCTTGATGATTTTTGAGCTATTCTTGTGGAATCATGATCAAGACTTGATCAAATGATGATTGTGGACTCAAAATGAGATGTTGACCAAAAATTCTGACTTTTGACTTCAAAATGACCATTTTGCCCTTGCAGTTGACTGTAGATCAAATGGAGCTTTTGACTGTGCAAATTGGCACTGTGAGTCTTGAAACTTGGCATGTAGGTGCTTGAGGATGTATATAGGCCTATGAGACTTGATTTAACCATTTAAAACCCCAAATTCCTTGAAAGAACCAAAACCCTAATTTCAGTTGTCCTAGGAGGTGGTCTGACTGTACAACCCTTGAGCCATTTTGAAGATCATTCTTGACCAATCTTGAGGAATATGGGAGGGCAAATTTTGGGGTACAACACTTACCAATTTTAAGGAAGCTCCAAAGAACCCTAATACATCCTCTCCATATTACCACTCCAATGCAAAGTGTACTTACCACTCTGACAGTGTAGGGCATGATACCAACAATTGTTGGGCTCTTAAGAACAAAATCCAAGACCTGATCGATGCCAAGGAAGTAGAATTCGATGCGCCCGAAAAGTCAAATGTGATTTCTGCCCCAATGCCCAAGCACAGTCATAATGTTCATGCCGTCATGGAAGACCTTCATGTTACCAATGTTGCTGACCTTTTGACTCCGTTACCAGTGATTAAAGTGAATTTGATGAGAGCCTGGATATTCCCAGGCTGTGGAAAAGACTGTTACTTTTGTTTAAACATACGAGATGACTGCCCAATGTTGAAATCAGGCATCCAACGCCTGATGGATACCCAAGAGATACTCTTCCAAAAGACTCTTGTTGATACCTTCACTCCTGTTACTCTTGCTACTTTTGCTAGTTCAACCAACGACATTGCAATAATAACCATCTCCGACAATCTTCCCAAGGCTTGAAAAAGGCCTGTCAAGATTACGCCTGATCCTAAGTTTGTGTCGTTAAAAATCACCATGTCGGGGCCTGTCCCGTATCAATCTAACAAGACGATACCATGGAACTACGGAGGAGAAATCTTCTATCATGGTATCAAACAGATTGGATCAGTCCAAGAGAATTCTGAAGATGAAACCCCTGATATAGGGAACATTGCAGGAACAAGCAAGATAACTCGCAGCAGACGGATTTTCTCTCCGGAGATTGCTCCCCCCAGAGCAGTCTTCGGACCCTCGAAAGCTTCTGTGCCTGTTAAGCCATCTGTGCAAGGCCCGATAATTGAAGAATTGCATACTCCTGAAGTTAGACCATCTGTTGATACTACCGATAAGGGTAAGGGGATACTAGAAGCGCCTGTCAGGATGAAGGCTCAGACTATGGTAATCCTCGAGACCACCCAGAAAGAAATGGAAGAAATCTTGAAGATAATCAAAAAGAGCGACTACGACGTCGTGGAACAGCTAGGGTAGACCCCTTCCAAAATCTCCATGTTGGCTCTTCTACTCTGCTCTGAGGCCCGTGCTAAGGCCTAAATCAAATTCTTAAATACGACACACGTGCCTCAAGAAACTTCGGCTGACCAGTTTCAAGAGTGCGTGGCCAGCCTAACTGCTGATAACGGTCTTGGTTTTTCCGATGCTGATTTGAACCCCAAGGGAAGGAAGCACAACGACGCGCTGCATGTCTCAGTAGAATGAAGAGGAACCACCCTTGCCCATATCTTAGTTGATACTGGTTCATCCTTGAATGTGCTGCCGAAGAAAGCGTTAGACCGTTTGGACTGTGAAGGGTTAGTGCTGAAGCCAAGTAATATCGTGGTTAGGGCCTTTGATGGGTCCAAAATAATGGTTCACGGAGAGGTTGACATTCCTATCAAAGTGGGCACAGAAGTTTTCAACTCCACCTTTTATGTGATGGACATCCGTCCTTCATATTCGTGTTTGTTGGGAAGGTCGTGGATCCACTATGCTGGGGCAGTTACCTCCTCTTTACACCAAATGCTAAAGTATCCTATTCAGGGTAAGATTATAACGGTGCACGGTGAGGAAGAGTACATGATAAGTCACCTCAACTCCTTCCGCTATGTGGAGTTGGATGGCGAATTCATAGAAACGCCTTTCCAACATTTTGAGGAAGTTTCTCCTGAGGTCGCAGTTGTGAAGACAATGGTTGATATGCCTATTATTTCCAAGGATGTATCTAGGATGGCATCTCTCAAGGATGCAGAGGCTGTAATCAAAGAAGGAGAGAGTACAGTGTGGGGGGAACTGCCTGATTTTCCCCATAAGACGGACAAGTTCGGACTAGGTTTTACTGCTGCTGGCCAGAAAGCTATGCGTCGCTCCAAGGCTGGGGGACCACCCGTGAAAATCACTCACCATGGGATTAATGCCTTAGAAGATGATGGTGAAGAAGACAACTTTGAAGATTGGATATTTCCAACCGTCGAAGGAGGGTTAAGTAACTGGGAAGCAAAGGACTTTACTCCCATCACCTTCATCAACCAGTAATTTATCTTTGAACAATTTCCTATTTTGGTCTATAATAACTAAACAATTCGTACACTATTTTCACCTAATGCCTTGCCCGGGGCATATAGGTCCATTTGTAAGGGCTTGATTTTCTTCATTATCATATGCCATATTTTAATGAATCATTGGACGTTTTCATCTATAAACTGTTGTGTTTATTTTCTTTCTTTTTGCATTTTGTTTTGTTTAAGGATGGCTATCCCTTACACACACCCACACTCACAAAATGCAGGTACCCATCCATTCTGGATTCCATGGGTGACTATTCTGCTTTAGCCTTTGGTAACTCTGAAGATTTGGTCAATCATGCTGAGTACGAAGTTGACGAAGACTTTGAAGTGCCAGGAGAGTTAGCCAGACTTTTGCAACAAGAGAGGGAAATTCTGCCTCATGAAGAGTTGCTAGAAACCATCAACTTGGGAACAGAGGAAGACAAGAAAGAGGTTAAGGTGGGTGCCAACCTGGAACCAGATGTCAAAGAGCGCTTAGTGCAGTTGTTGAACGAGTATGTTAAGATCTTTGCCTGGTCCTATGAAGACATTCCGGGATTAGACACAGATATCGCGGTTCACCGTCTCCCTACAAGAGAAGACTGTCCTCCGATCAAGCAAAAAGTCCACCGAATGAGGCCCGACATGTCTGAGAAGATCAAAGCTGAGGTAATGAAGCAATTCAACGCTGGCTTTCTGGATGTTACTTCCTATCCATAATGGGTTGCTAACATTGTGCCCGTGCCTAAAAAGGAAGGCAAAGTCAGAATGTGTGTGGATTATCGGGACTTAAACAGGGCTAGCCCTAAAGATGATTTTCCACTACCACACATCGACATCTTGGTTGACAACACAGCTCAACAAAAGGTATTTTCTTTCATGGATGGATTCTCGAGATACAACCAGATCAAAATGGCCCCTGAAGACATGGAGAAAACTACTTTTGTTACGCAATGGGGTACCTTCTGCTACAAAGTGATGCCGTTCGGACCGAAGAATGTCGGGGCAACCCATCAACGCGTCATGGTAGCTTTGTTTCATGATATGATACATCATAAGATGGAAGTTTACGTAGACGACATGATAGCCCGATCACAGACAGAAGAAGAACACCTTGATCATCTGCAATAGCTGTTTGTCAGGTTGAACTAAGCTCAGACTGAACCCAAGCAAGTGCACTTTTGGAGTCAGATCTGGTAAACTTTTGGGATTTATTGTCAGCAACAAAGGCATTGAGGTTGATCCAGCTAAGGTAAAAGTTATACAAGAAATGCCTGCCCCCCACACTAAAAAGGAGGTTAGAGGATTCTTGGGACGCTTAAACTATATCGCGAGGTTCATATCTCACCTAACATCTACCTGTGAGCCAATCTTCAAACTGTTGAAAAAAGATCAGGTAGTGGAATGGAACAATGATTGTTAAGTTGCTTTTGATAAGATCAAGGAGTATTTACTAGAACCTTCTATCTTGATGCCACCCGTTGAAGGAAGGTCGTTAATCATGTATCTGACCGTTTTGGATAACTCAATGGGGTGCGTACTGGGCCAACATGACGAGTCTGGCCGAAAAGAGCATGCCATTTATTACCTTAGCAAAAAGTTTACCGACTGTGAGACTCGCTACTCACTGCTCGAGAAAACTTGCTGCACTTTGGTATGGGCTTCTCGCCGACTAAGGCAGTATATGTTGACTCATACCACTTTGCTGATTTCTAAGATGGATCCGATCAAGTATATCTTCGAGAAGCCTGCTTTATCTGGAAGATTCGCTAGATGGCAAATGATCCTGACTGAGTATGATATCTAGTATAATACCCAAAAAGCTATAAAAGGGAGTGTACTAGCTGACCATCTAGCTAATCAAGCCGTCGAAGATTACCAATCTATGAGAATCAACTTCCCTGACGAGGACATCATGACATTGGACAACATTGAAGGTAACAGACCGTATGACGGACCTGGACAAGGATCTAGATGGACCCTGTACTTTGATGGTGCTTCAAATGCACTTGGCAATGGTATCTGTGCGGTACTCATTTCTCCGGAAGGTTGCCATACACCCTTCACTTCCCGACTTTGCTTCAGCTGTACCAACAACATGGTTGAATATGAAGCTTGCATCTTTGGTCTCAAGGCTGCTATAGACTTGGGAATCAAATCTTTGGTCGTATTTGGGGACTCGACTTAGGTTATCAGTCAAGTCAAAGGAGAGTGGGACACTAAATATCCTAATCTTATCCCATACAAAGAACATGTCCTGACATTGTTGCCTCATTTCGAGCAGATTACTTTCGAGCATTTCCCGCGAGAAGAAAATCAGCTAGCAGATGCTCTGGCTACAATGTCTTCCATGTTTAAACTCAACTGGGATAACGAAGCTCCCCAAATCACCATCGAGCGAATGGACGAACCTGCGCACTGTCATGAGATCAATACCGAAGAAGTAATGGAACAACCCTAGTTTCATGAAATCAAAAGGTATCTCCAGACTCGAGAATACTCTGAAGGAGCTTCTGTCAATGACACAAAGTTCTTAAGGAGATTTGCTGCCAAGTTCTTCCTAAGCAATGGCATCCTTTATAAGCGCAGCCATGATTGTGTTCTGCTTCGTTGTGTGGACAAGGTTGAAGCAGAATTGATCATGACCGAAATACATAGTGCCACATTTGGCACCCACTTAAGCGGACATACGATGGCTAAGAAGATTCTAAGGGCAGGCTATTACTGGTCTACCATGGAAGCTGATTGTCATCAACATTCCCGTACTTGCCACAAATGCCAAGTCTATGCTGACAAGGTACATATCCCTCATGTTCCTCTCAACGTTCTGACAGCTCATTGGCCATTCGCGATGTGGGGCATTGACATGATTGGAGAGATCAAGCCTACGACATCCAATGGACATCGCTTCATCCTGGTGGCTATTGATTATTTCACCAAGTGGGTCGAAGCAGCTTCCTTCGCATCCGTTACAAATAATGTGGTTGCCTGCTTCATCAAGCAGAATCTCATATGCCGGTACAGTATCCCCGACAGGATCATCACGGACAACGGTACAAATTTGAACAACACTATGATCACCGCTCTGTGCGAACAGTTCAAGATTTATCATCACAATTCATCTCCCTATCGGCCGAAGATGAACAGTGTTGTTGAAGCCGCGAACAAAAATATCAAGAAGATCATTCAAAAGATGACAGTCACCTACAAGGACTGGCATGAGATGTTACTGTTTGCTCTACATGGATATCGTACCACGGCACGCACTTCAACAGGGGAAACTCCCTTTTCTTTGGTATATGGCATGGAAGTTGTTCTGCCTATGGAAGTTCAGATTCCTTCCTTGAGGATTATGAAGGATGTTGGTTTGAATGAAGATGATTGGATTCAGACCCGACTTGATCAACTTAACTTGATCGACGAGAAACAACATACTGCTGTTTGTCATGGTCAGACGTACCAAAAACGGATGATCAAGGCTTTCAGCAAGAAAGTCAGGCGTCAAGTATATCAAGTTGGAGATCTTGTAATCAAACGGATCATCTTGCTGCAAAGTGATCCCAGGGGCAAGTGGACTCCTACTTACGAAGGACCATTTGTGATAAAGAGCATTTTTCTGGTGGGGCAATGATTCTGACCACCATGGACGGTGACGACTTGCTGCACCCTGTAAACGCAGACATAGTCAAAAGATACTACGCATAAAACGACCTGACAAGTTGAAAACCCGAAAGGGCGACTTGGGCAAAAATGGGCATCTCGGTGAATCGAAACCTGAAAGGGCGGTTCAGGCAAAAATTAGGGATAAAACAAAAAAAATATGTACACCCGGAAAGTCGAAAACCCGAAAGGGCGACTTGAGCAAAAAAGGGTTTCCCGGTGGATCGAAAAACCGAAAGGGCGGTCCAGGCAAAAGTTAGGGAATTAAAGCGTATGACTATGTCTCGTCGGATCACTTTAAGAACAATCTCTTCACCAACAAGCTCCAAGCTTCTGATCAATCCAATCATCGACGGACGAAGCAGCGAATGGACAAGATACTCAGAGTTGTGAAGGCTATAGCAGAATGGGAATCCCATGGAATTGTTACACATAGCCATCTTTCTTTTTGTATAAAAAATTTCAATTTTTACGACAACATTCTCTTACTAGGATGTATGTCTCCTTTGTACAAAGATACTTACAAAAGTTAATACAAAGATAGTTCAAAGTGTAGAAATTTGCTTGCCTTTCTTTCTTTTTACACTTATGTTTTATTTGAAAACGTCCAAAGATTTGTTAAACAGGCATATGTATTTGAATATAATCACTGCTTACAAATAAAATGAAATTGAGAAAGGATAATTACTGGTAGGTTGAAGGTGTAGGAAGATATCTTTGTGCTATTCCAGAAGAAATCCCCTGCAGTACATCATTCTGTAGATGGTTAAGGTGTTCCTCCTCAGTTTGGGACCTTGCAATCATGTCGTCGACGTATACCTCAATCTCATGATGGATCATGTCATGAAACAAAGTAACCATGGCACGCTGATACGTTGCCCCAGCATTTTTCAATCCAAAAGGCATGACCCTGTAGCAAAAGGTACCCCACTGAGTAACAAAAGTTGTCTTCTCCATGTCTTCGGGAGCCATTTTAATATGATTATAACCGGAGAAACCATCCATAAAGGAGAATACCTTGTGCTGAGCGGTGTTGTCAACCAGAACATCGATATGAGGTAGAGGGAAATCATCTTTAGGGCTCGCTCTGTTCAAATCCCTGTAGTCAACACACATTCGAACCTTACCATCCTTCTTCGGTACAGGAACCATGTTGGCCACCCACTAAGGGTAAGAAGTAACTGCTAGAAAACCAGCGTTAAACTGTTTCATAACTTCAGCCTTGATCTTCTCAGACATCTCTGGGCACATTCGGCGGACCTTCTGTTTTACTGGAGGACAATCTTCCTTGGTAGGCAGGCGGTGAACCACAATATCAGTATCCAAACCAGGCATATCTTCGTAAGACCATGCGAAGATCTCAACATAGTCACGCAACATATGAATTAACCGTTGCTTCACACTAAGCTCCAGATTTGAACTGATCCTGACCTCTTTCTTGTCTATCTCAGTACCCAGATTCACTGATTCCACCGGCTCTTCGTGCGGCTGAATAGCCCTCTCTTCCTGGAGTAGCAGTCTTGCAAGTTCACCAGGCACTTCGCAATCATCTTCACCTTCGTCTTCAGCTAAGTTGATCGGATTTTCGAAGTCATAACTGGCAGTAGCAGAGTCGTTACTAGTGAGATCCAGAGTGGATGTGGACCTGTATATGTGAGTGTGTGTAAAATAGATGTTTTGCAATATATAATAAAAGAAAAACAAGGAGCGCAAAATTTGAAATGCAAGAACGTCCAATGCTTTTATTAATGATATATGAAAATGACACACATAAAGCCCTCACAAATGAAGCCACGGTGCCCCGGGTAAGACACCGGGCCGTAAAGTTTAAAACATTGTCTGTTACATATTCAAAACAAAAAGTTTCATTACTGGGTAACAAAAGAAATAGGGATGAAGTCCTTTGCTGTCCAGTTGCTAGGTCCACCGTCGGTCGTAGGATAGATCCAGCTGTCGAACTCAGACTCTTCCACATCGTCTTCAATGGCATTAACTCCCAAGTTGCTGATGAACACGGGAGGTCTCCCGATCCGTGCATTCCGAACAGACTTTTGAGCCTCTGCAATGAAACCCAAACCAAACTTGTTAGTATTCTGTGTAAAATCAGGGAGTCGGCGCCAATTCGCACACCCACCTTTCTCGACAACAGCCCGGGCATCCTTTAAGGAAGCCATCTTCATAGGGGAATCTTCAACAACAGTCTCAGCTGACGCCAGTGTCTGGGGAACCTCTTCAAAATGTTGAAACGGGGTCTCAATGAACTCTCCATCCATTTCTACATATCGGAAAGAGTTGAGGTGGCTAACCATGTACTCCTCTTCCCCTTGCACTGTCACAATCTTCCCTTTGATCGGGTACTTCAGCTTCTGGTGGAGCGTTTAGGCTACGGCCCCAGCTTTGTGGATCCATGGACGACCCAACAAACAAGAATAAGATGGCCGAATATCCATCACATAGAACGTAGAGTTGAAAACCTGAGAACCAACCTTGATCGGGATATCAACTTCTCCATGCACCATTCTCTTAGACCCATCAAAGGCCCTAACAACAATGTTGCTTGGCTTCAGCTCCAACCCTTCACAATCCAACCGGTCTAGAGCTTTCTTAGGCAAAATGTTCAATGAGGAACCAGTATCCACTAATACATGCGCAAGAGTAGTGCCCCTGTATTCAATGGAGACATGCAGGGCATCATTGTGATTCTTCCCCTTAACGGTCAAGTCGGTGTCAGAGAAACCCAACCCATTATCAGTAGTCAGATTGGCCATGCAATCTTTAAACTGATCAGCTGATGTCTCTTGTGGTACGTGTGCAGTCTTCAGAAATGTAATCAGAGCCTTGACATGGGCCTCTGAGCATATCAATAGTGATAACATAGAAATCTTGGACGGGGTTTGCCCCAGCTGTTCAACTACATTGTAGTCACTCTTTTTGATAATCTTCAGAATCTCTTCCATCTCTTGTTTAGAAGCTTCAACAGTAATTATCTTCGGTGCCTCCGTCCGAGCAGGCTCACTGGTGATCCCTTTGCTCCGAGTGTCAGAGGACTCGGCGACAGGGGTAAGAATGGGAACTTGAACAGGAATAGTAGCAGGTACACTGGCAGGTGTGGTAACAACAGGTTTTCGGACAGTTGGCGGAGAGATATTAGGTGAGAAAAGTCTTCCGCTGCGGGTGACTTTAGCAGGTCCAACAATATTGCTGACGTCAGTATCAGCATCCAACTCTTGTTTAACTCCATGGAAATAAACATCGGCCTCGTAATGCCAAGGGACAGCTTTATCAGAGGTGTAGGGGATAGGCCCAGGAATAGTGGTGATCAATGGTGCGGTTCTTGGAACAAATGTAATTCTAACAGGCTTCCTCGAGGGAGCCTTGGAAGAATTGTCGAAAATGGTAATAATAGCAACTTCTTCAGTATGAACTAAGGGAACAACAATCTTCTCAAACAGAATTTCTTTACTATCCATCAGGCGTTGGATACCTGATTTCAAAAGATGGCAACCGGTAGGTAGAACAAAACACATACGGCAACCTTCGTCATAACCCGGAAATAAACCGGATAGCAAAATGTTTTTCTTCACAGTCATCAAAGGGGTAACAATATCATTCACAGAAACCACAAACGAGTCTTCATCTATAGCATTCACTCCATGCTTGGGCATAGGAGAGGTCACAACATTAGGTCTCTCGGGCGCCTCGAACTCAATCTCCTTCGCATCGATCAAGTCTTGTACCTTGTTCTTCAAGGCCAACAATCATATGTATTATGCCCCGGGCTATCAGAGTGATAAGCACAGCGGGCATTAGGGTTGTACTTTGATAACGTTGTATTTGGATTCTTTGGGGCTTCCCTTGGAATCACTAGGTTGGTTTTCAACAACTGTGGCAGAATCTGAGACAAATTCATGCTGAGACGGGTGATTTGTCTTCGAGGTTTCTCGTCCTTTTGCTGATTGTTATGCTGAGGAGCACCAGCAGGTCTTGAAATAACAACCGTATTAACAGCTTGGTGGCGTTCAGGTCTATTCTGGTTTCTTGAACTGTAGACAGCACTTGACTCTTTCTTAAATGGCTTCTTCTCGGTGCTTGATGAGGCACCCTTTTGTATCTTACCAGCCTTAATACCAGCTTCAATCCTTTCCCCAATCATAATAAGCTCTGTAAACCCAGACGAAGAGCTTCCAATCAGGTGGTTGAAAAATGGACCAGACAAGGTCCCCAGAAACATATCCACAAGTTCCCGATCAGCCAAGGGTGGTTGTACTCTTCTGGCGAGGTCCCTCCACTTCTGAGCATAATCTTTGAACCCTTCGCCCGTTCCCATTGACATACCCTGGACTTGGGTATGCGTAGGAGCGAGGTCGAAGTTGTATTGATACTGCCTGTAGAAAGCAGTAGCCAAATCCTCCCAACTGCGGATACTGGCTCCGTCCAACTGGTAAACCCATTCAAGCTAAGTCCCTGAGAGACTGTCTTGAAAGAAGTGGATCCATAGGTTCTTATCAGCGGTGTACGGCTGAATCTTCCTTACATATAAACGAAGGTGCAGCTTCGGACAAGAAACTCCGTCATACTTAGCAAAGGCTGGTGCCTTGAATTTGTGGGGAATTACCACCCCAAATGATAGACCTAGATCACCAAATTCCAGACCAGGCACTTTCTGAACTTCCATCGCACTCAACCGGTCTTCCAGTTGCTTGTATCTATCCTCGGCCAGAGGATACTGGTCTTCGTCGAAGTCCGTCTCATTGTCTGAGACCACAGGGCTAGGAGCCCTCCTTTCTTCCTGACTATCTTTCCCTCCAGATGAGGTGGTCAAATCAACTTCATCTCGTAGCCTGTTTCCAAACCGGTGACCTGTGTTAAACAGGAATGTCCTCTTCTTCTTCTTCTTCTCTTTCAGAATCAGGGTCTTCAGATCTTGCTGACCCTTAGCTAGATTCATGAACAGCTCTTGAAATTGGGCATTCTGAGCCTGTAGGGCCTTGATTGCTTGCTCAGTTGAAGGTTCAGCAGACATGATGAGTGCTGAAATAAACAGCGAAGAAGATAAGAGACATGTAAAGGGTAACTGTTATGAAGTGCATGGGATGAAATGTGTATGACATGATTTCAAAGACAATCGGGAGATTCAAATTTGTAAACAAGAAATGAAACACACTTTATTAGATAAACTTTGAAATTCAAATTGTTCAATAAATGCCCTTAAGGCGTTACATGGAAGGAAATACTGAAAAGTAAATAAAAACTGGAAAGGACATAATCAAAGGACAATCAGTGCTCCCATGGTCTCTTCTTGTCGGTGCGGACATAGTCATTGAGAACCCGCTCGTTCTCCAGCTGCCTAGTCAACCTCTGGATCTTCTGCTCTTTCTCATTAAACTTCTCTCGGTAAGCATCCCGTTCTTCTCTCAGTTGCATCCAAGACCTTTTCAGTGCCCCAATGTCAGTGGGCATGTAAGGATGGAGGATGGTAGGAAGAACCCCCTCTTCATTAGAAACTTCAACAATGATAGGCAGGACAGCTTCATATGGCATACCCAGCTTTTAGGCACGGATACAGACCCATTTGAGATATGGATCCATTGGAAGAGAAGTCTTTGGACCCAGCTCATGTGGATCAGATCTGTGAACTCTATCCCAAGCCCTTATGAATCTGCGACGTTGCTCGTTGCTATCCCCTTGAAAATCAAAGATGATACTAGGCATTAGCAGCTCATGAGGTCCTTCTCTTCTGGATCTCCCAAACTGACGTAAGGCCAAGCACGAATTATAAGAAATTCCTCCATGGGTTCCTATCAGTGGAACATTGGGGTATTCCCCACAGCGATCAATAACGGCCACCTCGTTCATACCCTTAAGAGTCCAAATGATATCATTGTGGGATAGAGACATAACCCTATAAGCCCAGCCTATGCCTTCTTTGTTCTTCAGCACTGACTTGGGGAGGTGCGAAATAAACCACCTTGCCAATAATGGAGCACAGCACATCAAGGTTCCCCACTTTCGAGCAGTACGGGCATAAAGCTGATGAAGAATGTCACCCAAGAGAGTGGGTACAGGATTACGAGAGATGAAGATTTTCACCGCATTCACATCAACAAAAGAGTCAGAGCTCGGAAACAATACCAAGCCATTTATCAAAAGAGCCAGAATATCTTCTAATGCCTTGAAGTCTAGACTATCCCAGAAATAAATAGCCTTACCAACCAAAAACTTAGTCAGAAAGCCCTTTGCTCCACTTCTAGTCTCCCAATTAGCCATTACCTCATCCTTTATCAAATGAAGGGCTGAAGCAATCTCTTCTGGCCTAAGGGTCTTCTCCCAACCAGTAAACGGGGTCTGCTCCAGAATAGAGATACCGAGCAGATCAGAGAATTCTTCTAAGTTGGGAACCAACTGATAGTCTTGAAAAGTAAAGCAATGGTACAGCGGGTCATAGAATTGGACCAGGACACTCATCATCTTCTCGTCTAATTTGGAGGTGACCAAACTGAGAAGATACCCATGTCTTCTGATGAAGGAGGTAGTATCAGGCATCATTGTAATCAACTCTTTAAGCATGGTGAGAACTTGGACAAAGTTGATCCGGATGGTATTCCTACACATAGGCATCATGACCTACAAAACAGAACAAAGATGAATCCCTCATGTCTTTGAAATAGGTTATTCCAATGCAAGATGTATGCAATGTTATGATGTCATGATGTCATGATAGAAAGCACATCACAAGTATCCACAAATAGAAAACATGGTAAAGGCACACAAGTCACACAGAGAGCCCTTAGAGTTCAGGCTGGCAAGGAGCTTAGGTACTACCCTCTTTCAGTTCAGTTGGTTCAAACCTGTCCTAAAAATAGTAACCGGGTTCTAGAGGATCTCAATATCACTGACTACCCTCAATCGGTCATAATTCTAGTTTAGCAACCTTTTCTTGCAGCCGGAATCATCGCGAGAGTTTAGTCTCAATGAGTGTAGCATACTGCTACTGTTCTATGGCCAAGTTGGTCAATTTAAAGGTTCTAAGGTCAGTTGGTGCTTAATGACCCCTTAGATGACCCATATTCTCCTCGTTCCAACACAAGGGATATCGGTACAATCTAAAGTGCCACACCAACGTAGCTACTGCTTCAACCGTATCGGTCTACGCCGTACAGTTCCCTCACAGTTTATTGCTACTTACCTAAAGGGTATCCCCAGATTCGGGTTAGGATCTATAGTAACTCCTATACAAGCCCACAAATATAAAGCATACAAGTCAAGCAATTAAAAACACAATGATCTAATCCTAAGCTACACCCCACTTATTAATTTCCCCAGCAGAGTCGCCAGTTCTATGATACGGTGGGAGAGAACTGACTGTTTTGGAATGCTGGTTCGCGTTTTGCGTTTGTTTTTGCAAAATGTCGCGGTAAGCAAGAGTCACCACCGTATTTTATTTTATCCAACAACGAAAGGAAAAAAAGCATAGAAAATTTCCTTTTTCGAGATGTTTCTCGGGTCCGGGGGGTAGATTATAGAAAGGGAAGGTGTTAGCACCCTTTCTATCCGTGGTTATCCACGGGCTCTTAGGTACTTGCTCAAAGTGTTTTCAAAAATTGCTTTTCTTTGTGTTTGTGGGTTTGAAAGAAGTTTTTGTTTGGGAAGGAGTGTAAGTGCGAAAAGTTATTTTGTTTTGAGAGAGCAAGTACTTAAGAACCATCTACCTACTCGAAAAAGGAATCGTTATATGCTATCTTCCTTTAGACAATGCTATCCCACTATTGATGAGTAGGTAGCACTATCGTTGGAGTTTTAAAGGTCAATTCGATTAAGGGACGTGTGGTCACTAAAGCAATGTTAGGACGCCTTAGCGGTAACCCTAATGTCTTAGATCATTTTTTTGAGGCAACCGTTTCGAGGCAACTATGATCTTTGGACAAGAGGGCGACCTTTAAAACTTCCTATACTCAATGACCACGTTCAAAGGCAACCAAGTGAGGTGTACCCTAAGAGTGCGCATGTGCGAGTGTGTTATTTCGGTTAATTTTATCTTTGTACATGTCAACGATTATCTATGTTGATTTTAGGTTTAAACATTTGATCTTGTCATGCATTCCCTATTATCAAACATCTAACAGTTTATATGTTGCGGAAATTAAATTGCGGAAATTAAAACTAACTATTACAAGGCGTCGGGTATTTACATCACCAAAAACAACCCTTGAAATTAAAATGCGGAAAGTAAATAAAGCGATAAAATAAAGTCCTATTTTAAACTATTACATTCCGGGAAACAGATACAATATTGAAATAAAACTGGATCGCTTGCGAGAAATTAAATCGGATGCGCGTTCTAGGGTTTTGACTCTTTTATTATTAAAGAAAGGATTTTTTTGGTTTATTTTGAATTAAAAAGAAATTACACTAAGTTAACAATTAAATTAATAAATTAATTAATTAATAAAAATATTTTTGGGTTTTTGATATTTAAAGAAATAAAATAAATTTGGTTAGTGTTAAGAAAACCTAATTGTCTAAATTAATTTTAATTATTACAAAAAGATATTAAAGTTACTCCTAATTAAACTAAATTAATTAAATGATATTTATTACTAAAATACAAATGCTGAAAATTAATTTAATTAAGAAATATTTTTTTTGGTTTTTGATTTTATTAAGAAAAAGCTTAATTTGTTAATTAGAAAATAAAAATAATTAATCAAACAAATAAATAAAATAAATAAAAATAAAGAAATAGAAATACTCAAGGGGGGTTTTGGGCCTGAAAGGAGGTGAAGATTGCAATTCCAAGGCCCATCTGAGTTGGCCTGCGTTGACCTTTCCTGTTTCCATGCATACGCGCTGAATTTGGCTCACAGTAGATATTCATTCTGGACCACCAGATCTGGCCTGGGGCCATCTGGAAAGCGTTTGATTGAGGGAGTATGGTGCATCACGCGCTGGAGCTTGCATTGGATTACCTGGGAACAAAATATAACAAATATATTAGGGACCTGGGATTCGAACCCAGGTCCTGTTGGATCTTGCACTAACGCCCTTGCCACTCAACCACTGCACTTTATTCGTTATTATGATGGACAATAATTATTATATGGAAAAAACAATTAATATGCCAGAAACTATAAAAAACACGCGCCAGATTTGAATCAACGAATAGGAGGGGGACGCGTCATCGTCTTCCTCGTTGAGACCTGGATATTTACCTGTGGATTTATATCCGCAGCTAAATCCATAGGTCCATCCTAAAACCAATTCTAAGCCATGAAAACTCAATCCAAGACCAAAGTCATGCTCGTCTCTCCCTCCTGAACACGCCTATGTCCATCAATGGCGTCAATTTCACCTGCCAACAAAATGCCCAAAAACAAGAACCAAGAACCCTAGATTCGGCTATGGTGCTACAGGTCATATGAATGCAATCAAATAATGCAGAATGCTTCTAAATTGAACGATAAGCATGAATATACCAATAATTTGTCAAAAAGATGCAAGAACATGAGGATACGATTTCAAATCCAAAGCAGTTTTGTGAGAGACTTACAGAGCTTGAGGGCACGTATGGAGATTGACTCTGGGTTGGTTCTGCTTCAAGGATGGTCCAGCAATTGACTCACGTTGAGTTTTGGTGTTGAAACTGCCTCTATGCACGATTTCAGTTTCAAGCTTTTTTGCCAATTTTTCAAGTTTGCTTTTTGTGATTTTGCAGCCTCTAACCTCTAAAACTCGTGCCTTTGCATTGTATATGTAATAAGGAGTGCATTAGGTCAACAATTTTGGACTGAATCCTTGTGCATTATGGCTTGGAGATTTGATTTGATCCTCCATTGAAACCCTTCCAATTTTGCCAAAAATCCATCTTTTTGTTCATGATATGGTGAGATACGAATTTGATGTTGATCGTGATGTTAATTAAGACCTATAACAACCAAAAAGATCCTAAGTAATCAATATTTGGATTTTATTTTATTTAAATTGATTTAAAATGAATTAATTCAATAAAAAATCAAATAAAATAGAAAAATTAATAAATGGACACAAGGCTGAAGCTAGGACACGTGTGTAGTGTGACAAGATCAAATCAAGTGGAAAAGAATGGGCCCATTTGACAAAATTTGAAGTTTTAGGGATAGTTGACTTTTGGCAATTTTGCAAAAATTCCCAACTTCAACAATGCATAACTTCTTCAATTTTGAACTTTTGGAAGTGTTATTGGACTTTTTAGAAAGCTTGAGATGTCCTCTAACCAACCCTTTTTCTCTCATCGCATTTTGATATTCCATTCTCAAGTTATAAACTTTGGAAAAAAAGGTGTTTTTGTTGACTTTCAAAAATGACCTATAATGTCCAAATTTGTAACTTTTTGTGAGTGCATTTCTTGATCTTTGGGTGTGAATATGGATTGTAGGAAATTGCATCCTCTTAAAAATGAGATTTGGATGGGTCATTTCTCATAAAGTATGAGAACGTTATGCTTGGTCAAAGTTGAGTTGATTTTTCCTACAAAACCCTAATTTAGCAACTTTTGAATCTTGATGAATTTTGAGCAATCCTTGATGAATCATGATCATCCCTTGATAAAATTATTAAATATCCTTTAAAATGAGAATTTTGACAAAAAAATCTTGAAGTTTGACTGCTTATAGGTCACAGTTGACTTTTTCCCTAACATAGTCGATTTTTGGACCCTTTGAGCAATTGACTGAGCAAACTTCCTCTGCAAGGCTTGAAATTTGACATGGATGAACTTGAGAACATATTAGGAAATTGGGGAGAATTTTAGGTCATTTGGATGCAAGGACCTTGATGCAACACAAAACCCTAATTTGAGGTTGACTGCCTTAGGAGATAGCTTGATTGTCCAACTCTTGAGCAATCTTAAGCCACTTGGAGATTTTTCTTGCCATGTTTTGAGAAATATGAGAGGGAAAATTTTGGGGTACAACAAATAGGATATGATTACTTTCTATGAAGAATAGGTTGAGGAAGAAGTCATATTGTATGAAGAACATGTTGAGTTGAAATGTTTCAACATCTGGAACAACATGTCGGATAAGATGTCCTATGCAAGGTCATACGACATCGTGCCTGAGCTGAACTGATTTGTTGGATTATGTTATGATTTAAAATATTCAGAATATTATAGGAATATTATGCAGTCCTATGTGGCAGTGATTTAAAGGTCTGAAAGAATTAAGAAGAATATTGAAGAATATTGACTTTCTAAATAAGGAGACTTTTTAGGAAAGATTTGATTGAAGATCTATTTTATTGCAGAATCTTCTACATACTTGTAATAGCTGATATGCTGTGATTTGAAACCCAAATCCAGTTGGGAGATAGGTTATAAATAGAAGCAATGTAACCTAGGTAAAAATACCAGCCGAGAATTAGAAAGATATAATCATTAGGGTTGAGTATGTACCTCTCTCTAGAAGATTTGGTTTGTGTGATCCACTTGACGTGTGAGTTGGATTGTGTTCTTTGAGTTGCAAGGTTTTGTATCACTCTTAAATTCTTAAGCATAGAGTTGATTAATGTTCTCCTCAAAAATGTGAAGCAAGAGTGAGTATTGTTCTTGGAGGAAGCTTTTAAGAAACTCTAAGTTGTGTTCTTGTCAAGTGTCTTGATGAGTATTTTCATGGAAGAGTGTCTTCTCGCCATGAAAGTGTGTCTTATGTTTTCGTCATGGAAGTGTGTCTTCCTGTGTTGTCCAATCGCTATCTGTGATTGATGAGAGATTGAGGAGGGCCTCATATCTAGGTGAGTTTTAGATAGAAGTATACCATGGGTAGTGATTAAGTGAGAAGTTTTAAACGGGAGAATTTAGCTTCGAATTGATACTATTATAGTGGACTTGTCCTTGGCTATGTATGCCCCCAGTGTAGGGGAGTTTCTCCAAACTGGGTTAACAATTTCCGTGTTTTGTTTATGTTTTTCAGTATTATTTTAATATGTCTATATCTTACCATGTTGTTTAAGTTAGATCAGATATCCCAACATATCATAGGACACTTGAAGTCCGATATACCATAATTTCAATTGGTATCAGAGCGGACATCTTGTTCTGTTTCTGGGTGAGATCCTGGAATGATACTTTCTGGTCATGGGCAAGGAAGAAGGTTGTTACTGAAAAGTTGTTTGAACTTGGATAGTTCATATTATTGTTTGAATGGTTCCTTGAAGTGGAGGATGGATTATTCATGATAGGGTGTGTATTGGACCTATCTGTTGTTATCAGGTGTGTAGCTTTGGTGGTGAGCTGTTGTTGGGGGTTTGATTTATTTTCAAACCTAGGTTGTTTTTTTTTTGCACTTGGATTGTGGTGGTTGTGTGCAAGATCTTTATGTAACGCCGGAAGGTTGTTGAGGAGTTTTTTGGTTTGTGTTCCACTGCATATGTATCTGATGGAAAACTCCTGGTTGTGTTGAGGTTGTAGCCATGTGTTCTTCTCTGAAGGAGTATCTCATGGTGTTGTGATACTTGCAGGATAGTTTCAACCAGTTTGCTAAAGTTGCCAAAGATACTTGAGGTTTATCTCAAGTCCACTCATAAAGTCATTTTTATATATGGTTGATGAAAAGAGTTCTGAAGGTGGAAAGAGCTCTTGTTTATGGTTTCTTCCAAACGGATCTTTCTAGTTTGTAGCTAGATTAGGAAAGTGGTCCTGGCCCCGTTTTTTGCTGATGAGGGTATAGGAAAGATGCTCTACCAGACGTTGGAACATCTCATCAGCAATATGAGCAGAATCTTATTGGACAAAGGATTGACTTAGTAGATGCTTTGGGTGCTAAACAAATGTGTGGTGATCATATATGTTTGGAACCTACTCCTGGTCTAGAAGAGAAGGCATCTGGGGTGTTATATTGTCACTAATTGGATTAGTTTAATTCTAACCCAAGTGAGGTGGAGTGTGAAGGTTGTACTGTATTTCCCTGTGGAGGCATGTTAAAGGTATCTTGTCCAGGTCCTTTATTTTTCGGTCAAGTTCATATGTCAAGGACATTCTCTCTGACATTTGGAAGTTTCTTCTAATCAAAGGATCCAGATCTGTGGAATCTTGTTTGTGAACATATAACAAATTTTGTTTGAGGGCATTAATTTGTGTGTACCAACCACATGATGCGCAGCTATTGGGGGGGAGAATGTATAGTTCCCTCATAAGTTCATAGAAGTTAATAAGGGGGGGTCCTTAATCTAAACCTGGAAGAACTTGAAGATATGTAAGATGTAATGTCTTGACATTTGTGTGTTGATAATCTATTTTTCTCAACTTGTATGGTTGGTGTTTGCCATAAACATGATGGAGGTTGTTTACTCAAACTTGATATCACTATCAAGTCTATGAGAGCATGTAACTCTTGTTCTGTAGTGGAAGATACATCCAAGGGATTGCCTTCATTAGAGTTGTATGAACTTAAGAGGTTGGTTGGTGTCTGCTCATATTAGAATGTCATCTAATTCACCTAAGATGAGCATTTCAATTTTTGTCTGGAGCCAGGAGGAGTTGGCCTTCCTTGGTTATCTGATTGAAGGGAATCCTTGTGTGTTAAAGAATTGGAAGAAGCAGACTGATTGTGTTATGTTGGTGCCTTGTGGGTTGAAGTCTGCTTTAGATACCTGTACGAGGGAATCTCCTCTTTAGGTGCAGAAGAATAGAGTCTAACACCTCAAAGTCAGACGGGCGGACTGGACATTATGCTTATAAGGAGAAGTTCTTTGAGGTGTGTTATATGCAGTTTACTGCATGTATTTGTGATCTGGTCTTGATGGGTGATCAACTACTGATGGTTGATTCTCTTATGGTTCCTTCAAGAGTGGTGTATAGATTACTATGGTGTTGTCTCCATAACCATAGTTAAGGGTGAAATCCATATGACTGAGAGTGATGGCTGAACAATATGTTGGAACATCATCTCCGAGGTTTGCAGCTTCATAGAAGGAAGCTTTTTTGAATATCATAGGGTGAGAATTGTTGATCACCAATGGATTCTAAAATGGGAAGTCTGACCATGATGGAGTGTGAGGTCCAGTCTATAATCAAGTCTGGAATGCTGTGAATAATAATCTTGTGCTAAGAAGAGGATAATCATCTGTTGTTTGTATGTGAGGAAGTTCCCTGTGATGACAAATACCTTGTCGGGAGCTGGGTATTAGTATGATCTGGTGAAGATGTGCATGCTAAAACAACAATTCTACTGATTCCGGTACCAACTTATCATTGGTTCGTAAAACTTCAATCCCCTAAGGGGATTCTATTCCCCTATCGAGTACAACACCAATTAACAAGCTAAGTTAACATTATAAGATTTCATTTCTATTTTCCGAATAAAGCAAACGGATCCGAACAATCACAAATTAAGCAAAGGTGATTCTAACACACGTAATTTAACAATTAAACAACGATAAAATACGATAAAAGTCAAGGAACATCAAATAGTCGGTATGAATCAATAGTATTCTATATAATTAGAATTAATAAAATAAGGTATATAGATTAATATTGAAAGGGAGAAGAAATTAGATTAAAGATTAAAAAAACCTCAGAGTATGTGGAAATCGTAACCAACAAAATTTGCCTTCGGGATTAGTTTCTCATAATTCGTACAAGTTCTCCACTCTTTTCTTGTGAATAGTAAAACATGATAATAAACAGTACTGCGGCTGCCTAGGTATACGGGAAAAAACAAAGAATTCGGGTTATAACCCAACTGGGTCAAAAACATAAAAAACCAAGTCCAAAGCTAATTGTTTCTTATGACTGAAACTTCAACGAATTTTCCGAGGTATCTACATTCCGAATCAGCTTCCGGCTTCAACATGAAAGTTGTAACTATTTCTCTCAGCTTTCCAACAAATATTAGAACCTGTCGATCTGATTCCTGTAACACCAGTTATGAATTTTTCATTGAAAGCTGTTAATACTGAAAATAAAATACGAAAATCAATTAAAGGTAAAAATAAACTAAAATATGAAAACACATTAAAATGGAAAAATTAAAGAAATAAACTAAAGAAATACATAATTATAACAGTAGAAGAATGTGCATGAACACGCACTGATTAAATTCCCTCACACTTAAACATTTGTACTCCGAGAAAAGTTAAAAATTCAAAATAGAAAACTTAAAAACAAAAACGAAACAGAGCATGCAAACTCAAAGGTTATCAGGATACAAGGTGCAAGAAAACTTCTAATTTTAAACTTCAAGAATATGACATTAGCGAGTAACTCTTTTGTGACATTCAAAGTAAGTATGAAAAACAGATTACCAAAAAGTACATCAAAAGCATCAAGATCCTCACAAGGTAAATTTTTTCCACTCAACTCTCAAGTGTTTAGGTTATTGTTTACACTCAAATCACAAAATGAAAGTTAGTACTAACATAAGCTTGAAAATACTCTAACACTCACGATTTGAAATACATTGCACATAAAGATCAAAGGACTTTTATTATGGTTGTAACTTGGCCAAAGTCAGGGTGAGATACATCCTAAAGGGTATTAGGCTAAAATTCAAAGAGTTAAAAGAAAATTGAAAGAATTGCGAGAGTTAAACTACATAATATCTCAATTTCTTTTGAATAACAACCTCAACTTATTTCTCTTTTCCTTTTATTCTTCTCTTTCTTCTATTTTTTTTCCTCAGAAGGACTAATATTGACATCCTTCTCTATTTTTTTTCATTTTATTTTCTTTTCTGCCAACATCAAAACAACATCATAATAATAATTTTCAACCCCACATAACTCCATACAAGCACCTCTCAATCCTTTGAATAGGGTAATAACATTGTTTTTCACTTTTTCGGCTTGTAATGAGTTTTAAACACAAAAAAGGGATAATAGAATCAAAGGGGATTCAAAACAAGGGGTAATATTATCAAGGTTGGCTTTTTGACTAACTGGGTAAAAAATAAAATGACATGCCTTTATCATTTCAGTGTGTACAAGTAAACAAAAAGCTTCAACTAGAGTCAATTCAAGTTATAGAGACTAACAAATATGAGTGAAATCACACAAGAAAGAAAAAGATGGATTTTTTTGTGTTATCCATTATTAGTCTCAAAATATTACAAGGGTTAGTGATCTACTACTAGTGGTATACAATTTAGAGTTTAATCAACATACATACCAAGAATGCATAAAAAGCACCAATCACATCACACAAGAAGTCTTTCGACAAAGAATAGAGATAATACTCACATTTGTAGCAAAATAACCTACAAAAAAGCATGCAAATTCCATTTTTTATTTATTCAAGAAAACGAACAAACAAACAAAAACAGAAGGTTCTCTCCCCCACACTTAAGACACACATTGTCCTCAATGAAAGAAACAAATATAAAATAAGAGAGACGAGAGAGAGGAAATAACACACCCGAGTATTCAAGGCATATAAATGACTGCATAAGTAGCATTTCCCAATGAGAGCTCTTCTATAATTTCCTCTTCCAATGTAGGGCTCTCATGGAATAGCTTAATGAACTGTCTATAGACTTTTCAATTTTGATCAATGTCTTCACTTTTTATTATAGGATCAAAGAATTTTCTTCTAAAATTAAAGTGTTGAGTGGGCACGTGAACATGATCTCATATTTCACAAAATCAAGGATCAAAAGGTTATGGGGCTGCCTCACTGCTTTTGCTACATCTTCAAGTGAGATCTTATGCATACACATGGAAGAACTAATATCATAAATATCGTCCAAGATCCATCCAATTTATTTCTTATGCTTCTTCAAAACCTTCAAAAATTTACTTTCTTGATCAAAATAAAGTTTAGAAGAAATTATAACCGGAAGTTTTTCATTCATCTCTAAATAAGCATATTTAAGATTTTCAGGAATTGGTTTCAGCTCTCGAGAAGGTGGTTGTTTGATGGATGGTTTTTTTCGTGCAGCCGGGGTGTCAAGAGCTTCATCTACATGAACAACTTCATTTGCAACCTCATGTGCAATAAGAATATTAACTTGCAAGGCAATCTCAATTTCAGCATAAATAGTGCAAATTTTAGTGTCAGTACAAACATCACAAGAGTAAACATCATCAAAATCAGATAATGATGGAAAATCAACTGCAAATAAATTAGTACAAGTATCATTAACAGTCTTAGAAAGCAACTATATTGGAAAAACAAAATTCTCTTCCAAGGGTTGTTGGTTAGATCCTTGAGCTTGTTGCACGACATTCATCAGAGAGGCAAGTTATTCAATTTGTGTTTGGAAATTCTGGAGAGTAGAATCTATTTGTTGTTGAAACTGGAGATTATTTGTAGCCATTTGTTTGACAATTCCCTCTAGTGAAGGCCTAGAAGGTGCATAGCACACAACCTTAAATTCCTTCAGATGCTTATGCAGACCCTCACCTGCAAGACCATTAAACTTTGGCAATAAGTGTATTAAATCATATTTTAATTTAGTCGGTGCATCAACTGCAGGATAGTCAATACATACACCATTATAGTTCACATCAGGGGCAGCCAATTTCCTCAAAGTTCTTTATTCAGCCATGTTATCAACAAACACATAAATATCAACTATGTCTCAAACAGGCAGAAACAAAAAGAAAGAGGGAAAACGATTAAAATAAATTCAGAAAAATATAAAACGCCATAATTAATCTAATGAAGTAAAATAAGAATTTTGAGAATTTTTTTGACACTGTGAAAATAGTAAAAAAATTAATTAAAAATAGAAAAAAGTGGAATTTGCTATTTTGATGGCCGAAATATTCTAAAGGAGTATTGTTCGTCGATTTTTTTTTTATTTACACAAAAAAATTTGGATCAGTTTGAAACAGTAACTTACAAACTTACCTAACCGGCTGAAATAGTTACCACTATACTGCAACCAGTATTGCAACCCTGAAAATCAACAAACACAACAAAAAAAAAACAAAGAAAAAACTAGCAAGAACAATATACCTATGACTATAATATCATTTAATAAAAACAAGAATCTCCAGCAACAACGCCAATTTGATCCGCTGTTGCGCGCAGATCAAAATGAGTATTTTGTAAAACGGTAGTTTAACGACAATGGCTCGAGTCGTATCGCAAGGATTCTTGATTTTATTAACTAACAGTAATGATTAATTGGGGGGTTTGGTTTTATAGTATAATTATAAAAACATATTAAAATAAGTGATTATCACTTAAGCTAAAACAACAATTCTACTGATTCCGGTACCAACTTATCACTGGTTCATAAAACGTAAATCGCCTAAGAGGATTCTATTATCCTACCGATTAAAAATACAATTAACAAGCGAAATTGACATTATAAAATTTCATTCCTATTTTCTGAATAAAGCAAACGGATCAGCACAATCACGAATTAAGCAAACATGATTCTAACACACATAGTTTAATGATTAAGCAATGATAAAATACACTAAAAGTCAAGGAACATCAAATAATTGGTATAAATCAATAGTATTCTATATAACTCACATTAAGCAAACAAGGTATATAGATTAATATTGAAAAGGAAAATAAATTGGATTAAATATTAAAAAAAACCTCAAAGTATGTGGAAACCGTAACCAATAGAATTTACCTTCAGGATTAATTCCTCATGATTCTGACAAGTTCTCCATTCTTTTCTTATGAATAGTAAAACATGATAATAAACAGTACCGTGGCTTCCTAGGTATAAGAGAAAAACAAGGAATTTGGGTCATAACCCAACTGGGTCAAAAACATAAAAACCCGGCCCAAAACTGGTCCAAAACTAATTGTTTCTTATGACTGAAACTTCAACGAATTTTCTGAGGTATCTACACTCGGAATCAGCTTCTAGATTTAACGTGAAAGTTTTATCTCTTTTTCTCAGCTTTCCAATGAATATTGGAACTCGTCGATCTGATTCCTGTAGCACCAATTAAGAATTTTTCATTGAAAGCTGCTAATGCTGAAAATAAAATACGAAAATCAATTAAAGGTAAAAATAAACTAAAATATAAAAACACATTAAAATGTAAAAACTAAAGAAATAAACTAAATAAATGCCTAAGTATAACATTAGAAGAATGTGCATGAAGATGCACTGATCATAAAGCTTTTAAGCAAACTAGAATTTTTGGAGCTTGTGAGTGATGTCACACCTAGTATGCATGACACTTTGCCTATTCTAAATGTGGTGATAATGTGTGTGGATCTATAAGGATAGTGTTCAGATGTGTCCTTGTTGAAAGAAGTCAAAATACTTGGATGTATTCTCAAGGATTGAGAGTATTTGACTCAGGATTAACTCCATTATGGGAGTGTATCTTCTCGCCATGGAAGTGTGTCTTCTGTTTTCATCATGGAAGTGTGTCTTCCTGTGTTGTCCAATCGATATGTATGATTTATGAGGGGTTTAGGAGAACCTCATATCTAGGTGACTCTTAGATATAAGTATTGCATGGGTAGTGCTTAAGTGAGAAGTTGTAAATGGGGGAGTTTAGCTTTAAATTGATATTATTATAGTGCACTTGTCCTTGGCTTGGTATGCCCCCAGAGTAGGAGAGTTGCTCTGAACTGGGTTAATAATTCTTGTGTTTTATTTATGCTTTTCAGTACTGTTTTAATATGTTTATACCTTTCCATGTTGTTTAAGTCAGATCAGATGACCCAACATGTCATAGGATATCTGAAGTCTGGTATACCAAAATTTCAATCATGTTCATGATGAACATGAAGAACATGGTGAACATGGGATGAACAAGAGAGAGAGAGGGGGAAGAGAGAGAATTTTTTTGGCTAAATGAGGTGATATTTTTTGGATCTCCTTCTTTGATCTATTTTGCATCCTATTTCTAATGGTTGTGTGGCCAAATCAGGGCCTCTAGATTGATCTTAGGGATATTCACATGCATGAGTCCATATGGCGCCCCTGGGATATTGGTCATTAGATCTTGATTCGATGGACAGTAACACTTTAGCTTGATTGCATCCCAACATTGATCAGGGTCGTTCGATCTTCATCAGACGGTCTCACGTGCCTCGGATCTATTTCCATTTTTGTTTTGGTTTATGGTCCTCCAGCCTTTTGCCCTTCTCTTTTTACTAGGCCACACCCTGCTTTATCTTTTTCACCCGTTTTATTTATTTTTTATTTTTTTAGGTTCATTTGATTTTGGGCTTTGAGCCCCTTATATTTTATTTCAAACCCTAACTCATATATGCATCCCTTTTTTCTTTATTTGTTTTATTTATTTAGTTTTGTTACTTATTTATTTTATTTTAATAAATTCTTTATTTGTTCTATTAATTAGTTAACTAATTATTTAACATAAAAAATATGAATAAAAAAATCAAAAAGTCCTTTTCATTTAAAACCAAACTTTTTTTATTTAGTTAAATGGTTTGATTAATCAATAAGTATTAAAAAAACATCATTACCATTTTATTTTTCACAACTAAGTCAAGTTAATTTTCAAATTTGAACAAAAAAAATCTCAATTAAATCGAATGAAAAAAGATTAATTGGGCGTATGCCACTTTCTTCCCCGAGTATTTGGATACAAATCATATAGCTTGTCTTTCGAGTACTTGTAATCTTCTTAAAACTTAATTGAGCTCATATAAAACCTTTCGTAAATAAATCGGATGAAAAGGATTAATTGGGCGTATGCCTCTTTCTTCCCCGAGTATTTGGATACAAGCCATATAGCTAGCCTTTCGAGTACTTGTCATCCTCTTAAAACTTAATTAAGCCCATATAAAACATTTTGCAATTAAATTGAATGAAAAGGAATTAATTGGGCATATTCCTTTTTCTTCCCTGAGTATTTGGATAAAATTTGTATAGTTTTCCTTTCGAATATTTGTCACCCTTTTAAAATTTAATCAAACTTGGAAACCTCTTTTGACAATCAAAAACTGATGAAAAAGGATTAATTGAGTGTATGCCTCTTTCTTCCCCGAGTATTTGGATAGAAGCCGTATTTTTTTTTGGATGCTCGTATTTCATTAAAAAATTACAATAATTAACCGAATTTAGTTCATTATTTCATGGATGTAAAAGGATTAATAGGTTGTAGGCCTTATTCTTCCCCGAGTATTAGGAAACAAGTCGTATAGCTTGCCTTTCGGATGCTCGCCTTCCACCTAAAAATAACTTCAACCAATCAAACCTACTTTTTTCGTCTCAGTGCGATAAAAACTTTTCATAAATGAATGGCGTTATATCCATTCCGACGTGAAGCACAAACTAACGCTTCATTCCTCTCATGCACGAGTAGCAAGCAATGTTTTACCGCTCGAAAGTGACCTAAACATCTTTCACTAAAATCAACCAACCAACAAACCTTTTCCACCCAGAACCACATAGATTTGAGTTTTCCATCGCACCTAAGTATTAGAACGAGATTTGGTTCTACATATAATCTCTTAGTTTTGAAGATAAAAAAATACATATATTTTATATATAACTTTTGTGATCTAATTGTTCTTTAAGTGTGCAGATAAAACATTCAAAATGGTCCAGGATTGTTGTATGAAGAATCATCAGAAATATGTTTAGCTCGCCTAAAAAAGACTATTGCATCCACATCTAATGTAACATCTGTAGCTCTAATGAATAATGGATGTTCGCCAGAAAGTGATCCACGTGTACTTCTCCAGATAAGTTGTTTCTTCAGAATTCAAGTGTGTTCAGAAGAGAATCTACAGTGAATATCAGATATCAAGCTTTTGCTTCAAATATCAGAAATTAAGATAAAGTGCTTATCAGATAAAGCTTTTCTTCCAGCTCAGATATCAAGAACCTGTTTGTCAGATAAGTTGTGCTACATGTCTGAAGACAAGGTTCTGGTTCTGAAAGACTCTGATATTTTTGTGAACACTACAATGAGACATTTTCTAGAATATTTATCACTTCTTATCAGAAACATTCCATCAGAATATTAAGAACAAAGATGTGATCTCTTATGCGCTCTCTCCTACTTCAGATCAGAAGTATCTCAACAGAAGAAAAGATCAGAAACTTACACAAGAAGAATACAATACAACGTACAACACCTTTTCCACTATTTATGGAGAACACATTGTACGAATAAAGTTTTGATGTGCCCTTTGTATCCTACGATCATACGATGCCATTGTAGCAGGAGGCTTGGTGAAAGTGACATTTCCAACGGTCTTCTTTTCTCAGCCTATACAAAGGGATTTCTACTTCACTTGATACCAAGAGATTGAAATAAAAAATTTGGAAACTATTCAAAAGATCAAGGCATCAAAGTTACTATACAAAGAAATAAAACAAAAGAGAGAAAACATTCAAAAGATATAAAAGAACACAGAGTTTTTGCTCATATTTGTGTTAACTTTTTTTCTCTAAAATACAAGAGTTGTTGCTCTGATTTGTGTTAATTTCTTTTCTTAAAAAAACAAGAGATGTTGATCATTATTATGTTATTTATCATTTTTTTATACACAAGAGTTGTTTCTCATTATTTTGTTATTTATCATTGTTGTATACACAAGAGTTGTTGCTCATATTTGTGTGTAAACATTTGTTCTTCATTAAAGTGTTAAATCTGCATTTTAGAAGCAATCTTGTAAACACTGTTTAAATATTTCTAGATTTATTTTCTCAAGTGACTAAGTTGTAGTTAGAATTGAGTGATATGACTAAGGTGTTTTTATAAATTTTTAGAGGTTGTTGTAATCTTTCTAGATTATTGGATTAAGTCCCTTTTTAAGGAAAAATCACCTTGACGGATGGACAAGAGTAGTCTTTTCTAAGGTGAACTTGTATAAACCAAACGTGTCACTTTTCTTTCTTGCTTAGTTATCATTGTTTGTTTGTGAGAAGAATTTTCAAAAGAAATAGTTTTTAAAAACCCCAATTAAAACCCCCATTTCTTTTGTTTTTCTCAACACTTAATTGGTATCAGAGCTTCAACTTTGTTATTGATTTTCAAATCAAACACTTCACCGTGTAGAGAGATCGAGTGTGAGAAAAACTTCTATGGTTGCTGCTCATACAAATGAAAGAGATGGTTATAGTACTAAGCCTCCTATTTTTTATGGAGAGAAATTTGACTATTGGAAAGATATACTAGAAAGCTTCTTTCTAGGCTATGATGTTGATATTTGGGATCTTGTCATTTTTGGTTACGAAGCACCTGAATCTGCGATTGGTATTCCCATTCTCATAAACAGAATGAATGATGATCAAAAGTGTGTGCTCAATAATCATCATAAAGTTATAACTATTCTTCTCAACACTATATCTCACAATGAATATGTAAATATCACTAATAGAGAAATAACGAAAGGTATTTTTTATTCGTTCAACATGACACGTGAAGGTAATACTCAAGTCAAGGAGACTAAGGCTCTGGCCTTAATCCAAAAATATGAAGCATTCAAGATGAAGAAGACGAAACCATTGAAACCATGTTATCAAGGTTCCAAAATTTAGTTACAGGAGTTAAAGTTTTGGACAAAGGTTATTCTACGTCTGATCATGTTAAAAAGATCATCAGAAGTCTTCCTAAGAAATGAAGACCTATGGTTAATACTTTGAAGTTGTCTAAGGATCTAAACAACATATCTCTTGAAGAGTTGGTTAGATCCCTTAGAAGTCATGAGATAGAGCTAGAGGAAGATGAGCTCAAGAAAAGAGATAAGTCTATCACTCTACGGTCAAGGTCAGAAAGGACCAAGTTAGAAAAGTGCAAAGCTCTCCAAGCTGAAGAAGTAGAAGAGTTTGAAGATGAACCTTCTGATGATGAAGATGAATTATTCCTCCTTTCCTGAAGAGTTAAACAACTCTGGAAGAAAAGGCAAAGCAACTTCAGAAGACCCAGAAGTAGAGAAGATCGTTCAGAATCATCTTCAACAGGAAGAGAATGCAAAGAAGTAACTTGCTACGAGTGCAAAGAGCCTGGACACTACAAAAATGAATGTCCAAAGCTTCAGAAAAAAAGCAATAGAAAAGAAAGCTTCAAGAAGAATGCCTTCAATGGCAAGAAGAAAGGTCTCATGGCAACATGGGATGAATCAGACTCTGAAGAATCAGAATCTGAAGAGGAGCACGCTAATGTAGCTTTCATGGACACTACCTCAAACACATCAGAAACCGAGTCCATCTCATAAGAGGTATTTTTTGAACTCTCTTGTGCTGAACTAGAATTATGTTTATCTGAATCTCTGAGTAGGTATCAGAAACTTCAACTAAAATTCAAGAACCTTCAAAAAGTTCATGAATATGAAGTTGAAGAATATGGTAAGCTAGAGAAAGAAGTTTCTGAACAAAAAGAAGACATCTTTATTTTAGAAAAAGAAAATGTCTTTCTAAACAAAAAATGTTTAAAAATTGAAGAAACTCTTTCTAAAGCATCTCCATCTTCTGAAACCGTCTTATACAAATATGATAAGGCATTTCAGAAGTTCTTGAACAACAACATAGATAGAAGAAAAATGGCTTCCATGATCTATGGTGTTAGTCACTATAGGAAAAGAGGAATTGGTTATAATTTTGATGAATATATTCAAGAAAATAAACCATTTCCCCAATTTTCATATCTCTATTTGTTTGTACAGTTGCAAGTTATTAATGTTGCACAAAAACTCAAGTTTGATAGAAACTCTGGGAAAACTAATTCTAAAGGACCCAAAATATTTTAGGTACCGAAAGATAAAATAGTATATGTTATAGATATCCTATGCAGCAGAGTTGAAACACCATTCATGGTACCTGAACTCTAGAAGCTCATGACACATGACGAGAAGAAAGCATATGTTCCAAAACCTGGAACTTAAAGATGCTGGATTCATTGGTTTTGGTGGAGATCAGAAAGGAAGGATAAAAGGATCCGGAATAATTTGTAATAAATCTCTTCCTTCTATATCTAATGTTCTTTATGTTGAAGGTCTAATGCATAACTTGTTATCTATAAGCCAATTAAGAGATAACATCTATAACATTTTTTTAATCAGAAAGCGTGTAAAATCATGAGTCAGAAAAAGAGCATAGTTCTCTTCACTGGAAAGAGGAAGAATAACATTTATAAAATAAGGCTTTCTGATCTTAAAAATCAAGATGTAAAATTATTAATGTCTGTTAAGGAAGAGCAGTGGGTGTGGCATAGACGCCTGGGTCATATTAGCATGAGAAGAATATCTCAGCTAAATAACCTTGAGTTAGTCAAAGGCCTGCAAATAGGGAAAATTGCAAGTGTACTATTTTTGCCCCTTTGTAATAATAGGGAAACTCCATGAATGTCGATCTCAAGGAATGTGTACAATTATCAAGTTCAATTCACGTTCAATTAAACAAAAACTTAGTTTGGGTTTTGGTTTTGATAGTGTCACTTAACAAATAGCAGAACTAACATAACGATACGTAAGAGCATGCGTAGATCTCAAGGAATGTGTATAATTATCGAGTTCATCCTCATCATTCTTCACAAAAACCAACATAACGATCAACACGGGAACTAATCTGATTCCTAACTTGGATACTAGGGTTATCCTTCCTATTCTTCATTTTAATTCTTAAGAATGAAGTTCATTGCGTTAGCTAATCAACACTTCGAACGACACCTCAAATGGAGTCTGAAAACTCAAGTTATAGCCCTTTCCAAACGATTCTGCCAAAAACCAGACAACATGGATTGATGCATAACGCCTTGGGTCGACGCGTACTGAACTGATCGCGCTACATGAGTCGACGCATCCTCTCTTGTATCGACTTATACTGAGTCTACCACACTGCATGTATTGACACATGCTCTTACATATTGACTCATCCTGAGTCTAAAAGTCCTCATGTATCGACATATGACTCCTTCGTGTCGACTCATCCTGAGTCTAAAGACCTGCTTGTATCGACACATCATGTTTGGGGTTGACACATACTGCTCTGCTAAGGATATTTTCTGCAATTTCTATGTGTTTTCACTATGGGTTCCATACTTTAGGCCCTAAAAACATCATATAATCATAGGCAATCATCAATTATAATTGTCCTATAATTCTACATCAAATAAACAGCATTGGGACATCATCATACATCTTTCAATCATCGATTTCCTTCATACAACATCATATATAATTCAATCATAAACCAAACAAGATTTCACCTCTAACCCCACATACCAATTATCATCAACCCTATTATAGAGTCAGAACCCCACCCTTACCTTGGATGGAAGGTTGGTCTATACTTTTCTGGTTGAATTTCTGTTCTGCCTCTTTTCCTTCTTTTCCAACAACTTTCACGTTCTTTCTCTAGCCCTTATTCTTCTACTGCTTCTTCTTCTTATTACTTCTAACAATATAATAAAATATCCTATTAATATCTTAATACTTTAATGGGCTTAGAACTAATACACCCCCATTTTACTACTATTATTCCTTTAAAATAAGCCCACATCAAATAATATTATCCTTCCAATAATATTCCACCACTTAACAAAATGATTAAATCCAACTAATCACAACACAACTTCACAAATATTCCAAAAATAATTTAATTAAATAATTAATTAAATTATGGGCGTTACAACTCTCCCCCACTTAGAATATTTTCGTCCTAAAAAATTTACCTTAATCAAGCAACTCAGGATAGGAGTCTCGCATCTTGCTTTCTAACTCCCAAGTCATGCTTTCCCCGACAGCTCCTAGCTAAACCACTTTAACCAAAGCAATCTCTTTGCCCCTTAGAGTCTTTATTTCAGGATCCACGATCCGTACAAGCATCGTCTCCACCGTAAGATTATCCTGTACTTGCACGTTGTCCATATGAATCACATGAGATGGATCTGAAATATACTTCCGGAGTTGCGACACATGAAACACATCATGCAAATTTGAAAGATTAGGCGGTAAAGCCACTCTATAAGCAACATTCCCCACTCTCTCTGAAATCCGACGTGGTCCAATAAAACAAGAAGTGAGCTTCTTAGACTTCAACGCTCACCCAACACCAGTCACAGGTGTAACTCTCAAAAACACATGGTCACCCACTTGAAATTCTAAGTCTTTCCTTCGCTTGTCATGATAACTCTTCTGTCTACTTTGGGAAGCTTTCATCTTTTCTCGAATCAAATTCACCTTCTCAGTAGTCTCACGAACAAGTTCAGGCCCAAGTACTACCTTTCACCAGATTCATACCAACATAAAAGAGTTCTACATCTTCGACTATACAATGCTTCAAAAGGTGCCATCCCAATACTAGAATGGTAACTGTTATTATAAGTGAACTCTATCAACGGAAGATAAATATCCCACGAACCTCCCTGCTCAAGAACACATGCCATCTGCAAATTTTCCAATGGTTGGATAGTTCGTTCAGTCTGACCATCTGTCTGAGGATGGTACGCTGAAGTCAACCTCAACTTAGAACCCAACGCTTCTTGCAAACTCTTCCAAAAATCAGAATTAAATCTTGGATCCCTATCTGACACAATGCAAAAAGGAACACCATGCAGCTTCACAATCACACTAGTGTAAATCTCAACCAACTTCGACACTAGAAAACTGATGTTAATAGGAATAAAATGAGTGACTTCGTAAGCCTATCAACAAATCGAATCATGTCCTCTTATAGTATTAGGTAACCCTGTCACAAAGTCCATCGAAATGCTATCCCATTTCCATTCTGGAACTTCTAACGGTTACATCAATCCTGCAGGTTTCTGATGTTCAACTTTCGACTTCTGACAAGTCAAACATGAATACACAAACCGAGACACATCACTCTTCATTTCAGACCACCAAAACAAATCTTTCAAATCTTGATACATCTTTGTAGCTCCTTGATGAATACTCAAATTACTTCTATGACTCTCTTCAAGTATCACTTTCTTCATCTCAGCATCATCAGGAATACAATTTCGATTATGAAATCTCAACACACCTTGCGCGTCTAGCTTAAAATCATTGTTCTCAGACTGATCGATCCCAACCATCAAATCTACCAATTTCACATCCAACTTCTGAGCTTCTCTGATACTGTCTAGAAATTCATTATTAATCTTCAACTTACCCAACATAACACTTTGCCGCGTAACCTTGCAAACTAAGCTCATATCTCTGAACTGTTCAATCAATTCCAACTCTTTAACCATCATTGCCGACATATGTAAAGTTTTTCGACTCAACGCATCATCTACCACATTCGCTTTTCCTGGATGATAATTCAAACCTAAATCATAATCCTTTAACAATTCCAACCACCTTTGTTGCCTCATACTCAACTCCTTCTGATCAAATAAATACTTTAAGCTCTTATGGTCCCTAAACACTTCAAATCTAGAACCATAAAGATAGTTCCTCCAAATCTTCAACACAAAAACAACTGCAGCAAGCTCTAAATCATGTGTAGGATAGTTCTTCTCATGAGTCCTTAACTGCCTTGACGCATAAGCAACTACCTTATCCTTCTGCATAAGCACACCTCCTAAACCCATCTTAGAAGCATCAAAATACACCACAAAAGGCTCTCCTAGATTAGGCAACGTCAAAATCGGAGCCGACGTCAACCTCTTCTTCAATTCTGTAAAAATTTCTTCGCAATGAACATCCCACACAAAAGCTCTACCTTTACAAGTCAACTTAGTCAACGGAATTTACAACTTAGAAAAACCTTCGATAAACCTTCTATAATAACCAGTTAATCCCAAAAAGCTTCTAATCTCAGTAGTTGACCTCGGAGTTTCCCATTGCAACACGGCATCAACCTTCGATGGATCTACAACAATGCCACTACCTGAGATCACATGACCAAGAAAACTAACCTCCTTTAACCAGAATTCACACTTGGACAGCTTTGCATACAACTTCTTCTCTTTCAAAACTTGCAATACTACTCTTAAGTGTTATGCATGCTCTTCTTCTGACTTAGAGTAAATCAAAATATCATCAATGAACACCACTACAAACCGACCCAAATAAGTATGGAAGATACGATTCATATATTCCTTGAATACTCCCGGCGCATTAGTAACACCTAAAGGCATCACTGAATACTCATAATGTCCATAATGCATTCTGAAAGCCGTCTTCTGGATATCTTCATCCTTCACCTTAATCTGATGGTAACCCGACCTCAAATTAATCTTACTAAACACACGAGTATCCACTAATTGATCCATCAAGTCATCTATTCTTGGAAGCGGATACTTGTTCTTAATCGTCACTTTATTCAACTGTCTATAATTAACACAAAGCCTCATACTTCCATCTTTCTTCTTTACTAACAACACTGGAGCTCCCCATGGCGATACACTTAGTCTTACAAACTTCTTCTCAAGTAACTCTTCCAATTGCTTCTTTAACTCTGACAATTCCGATGCAGACATCTTGTATGGTGCCATAGTCACAGGTCTGGTACCAGATACAAGATCAATTGTAAATTCAACTTCCCTCTTCGGTGGTACATCAGGAATTTCATCGGGGAAAACTTCAGGAAATTCACATACCACCTGTAATTCCTCAATTATAGCTTGAGTCTCTACAGATAGCGACGCCATCAACGAGAACATATGTGCTTCCTCTTGCATCAACTTTCTCAACTATTTAGCAGACAACAGACTACCTTCCTCTTCTTCAGGAGTAGAAAACCTCACAGACTTGTCATAACAGTCAATATGAACATAATTATGCTCTAACCAATTCATACCCAAAATCACATCCAAACCTCTTAACGGTAAACAAACTAAATCAATGGCAAAGTCTCTGTCGAAGATCGACAGGGGAAACTTTAAACACACAAAAGAAGTAGTCACCGACCCCTTGGCTGGAGTATCTATGACCATTTCTCCATTCAAAGAAGACAACATAAGACCCAAACTTTCAACATAATCAGCAGCAATAAAACAATGAGTAGCACCAGTATCAATAATAGTAATTAGAGGAGTACTATTAATGAAACATGTACCTCTAATAAGTCTGTCCTCAGCAGCTGTCTGATCCTCAACCAAAGCAAACACTTTACCACTTGACTGAGTCCTCTTCGGTTTCTGACACTCACTACCAATGTGCCCTTCTTCACTACAGTTAAAACAAATCACATCCTTATGCTTGCACTCAGATACAACATGTTCGTTCTTACCACAACATTAACACCTATTCACTTCGGTAGTACACACATTACTCTTATGCCCAGGTTTCACACATTTAAAGCAAACCACACCAGCAGGAGCATCTCTCCCACTAGTCCTCTAACCCTGAGCAACTTTCTGTTTACCTTTACCAGCTGGGGTATCATAAGGCTTACCAAGATTCTGTTGGTGCTTACCCCTCTTCTCACTGATAATCTTGTAATGAGCATTATTATCCTCTTCATAAATCCTGCAACTATCAATTAAATCAGCAAAGACACGGATCTTCTGGTATCCAACTGCCTTCTTAATCTCCGGGCACAACCCGTTCTCAAACTTGATACACTTCGAAAACTCAGCATCTGCCTCAGCGTAGTGCGGATAAAACTTAGCCAACTCAGAAAACTTTGCAGCATACTCAACAACCGACATACTCCCTTGCTTTAGCTCAAGGAACTCAATTTCCTTCTTACCCCGAACATCTTCAGGAAATTACTTCCTAAGAAATTCCCTACGGAACACAGCCCAAGTGACATTCTCACCTGCAGCTTCCAATCTCTAACAAGTCTCTAGCCATCAGGCATCAGCCTCGATTGCTAGCATATGAGTACCATAACAAACCTTCTGCATTGGAGTGCAGTCCATCACACAGAAGATTCTCTCAATCTCTTCCAACCAGTCCAATTCTCCGTCAGGATCATACTTTCCCTTGAACATATGCGGATTCTCTCTCTAGAAAGTCGCCAAGCTACGAGATCCAGCATTCCCGTCAGCATTCGGCTGATTCTCCATCGCATGAGTCATTGCTTCTAGAGAAACAGCAAGTGCAGCATCATTCCTTCCAGCCATCTCAACTTATCACTACAACATAAACAACAGTTAGAACTCAAGTTAATATTACTCGATTGTTAGACAACTACGACTCGACAACAAGGTCAGACCAACCTTTTGCTCTGATACCAACTTTGTAACACCCCAGTTCTACCCGACAATTATATAAATAAATCAGAGTTATAAAATCATTCATGCAAGCGAATCAGGATGCCACAAATTCATCATTAAAAACTCATTGCATTCATCGTGGATACATAACACTTTAAAACTTCGGATGAACCATCAGCATAATAATTAAATCTTCTAAATCAACAATTTAACATCTACGCGGCGGAATTCTTAATGACATCTTTATCATTGTTATAGCAACTTCAAAACAACACATACTTAATAATAATCAACTTAAAGTTCAACAACTTAATAATCAACAATCAAAAGCAACAAGCGTTCATCCCCCCGAGTGTTATATATCAGAGCAATGACACTGACTCGAACTATTGAAGGTATACAACCTTCACTCTCGATTACCTGCACGTTACCAACATATGGGCAACATTCAAACAGAAGGAGTGAGATGTCTAACAATATAATAAATCGTATGATAATTAATATATTGAATTAGATCACATAAAATCACCACTTCTCATCTTATAGTCAACAATAATCGCAAGGAGAATACCAACAATAATACACATTCACAACATCAATATGCAACTTCTTTATGTAATCATATAATGCAACTCAATACTATGCAAATGCATGTGGTACCATTGGAGCAGAACTCCCATCATAAAAATCTGCCAATAAAAAGAGGCATCAACAGGGCATAAGCCTTCATCTTAAAATTCGCAAATACAGGCCATCTTTAACGAGCATAAGCTCCATCTTGAAATGCAATATATGCGACACAATCATGAATGTAATGACAACACTGTAATTGACAACATCTCAACACAAAAATTATTGTTGGCTAGAAGCCTACATCTTAAAAGTTGCCAATTATTAGAGGCATCTCAACATCTTTCATCAACATCATATATCAACATCATAATTCATCAAATATCATATATATATATACATACATCATATATTTCGCAGCAATTCAACCACAACAACATTACAACAGCAATACGTCAATCTCGCAACGTTGGCCATAGGCCTACAACATGATTCGCCTATAACTAGTTAATCAACTAAGGCTTACTTCTAAATCACTAGACCTCTACATATTACTATTCTGTAACACTACATCATTATCATCATTAATACAACTATTATAAATCAGACAGTAATCTCTAAACGTTTCATCCTCATCATTCTTCACAAAAACCAATATAACGATCAACACGGGAACTAATCTGATTCCTAATTTGGATACTAGGATTATCCTTCCTATTCTTCATTTTAATTCTTAAGAATGAAGTTCATTGGGTTAGCTAATCAACGCTTCGAATGGCACCTCAAACAAAGTCCAAAAACTCAAGTTACAGCCCTTTCCAAATGATTCTTCCAAAAACCAGACAACATGGATCGATGCATAACGCCTTGGGTCGACGCGTACTGAACTAATCATGCTACATGAGTCGACGCATCCTCTCTTGTATCGACTCATACTGAGTCTGCCACACTTCATGTATCGACACACGCTCCTACGTATTGACTCATCCTGAGTCTAAAAGTCCTCATGTATCGACACATGACTCCTTCGTGTCGACTCATCCTGAGTCTAAAGACTTGCTTGTATCGACACATCATGTTTTGGGTCAACACATACTGCTCTGCTAAGGATATTTTTTGTGATTTCTCTGTGTTTTCACTACGGGTTCCATACTTTAGGCCCTAAAAACATCATATAATCATAGACAATCATCAATTATAATTTTCCTATAATTCTACATCAAATAAACAGCATTGGGACATCATCATACATCTTTCAATCATCGATTTCCTTCATACAACATCATATATAATTCAATCATAAACCAAACAAGATTTCACCTCTAACCCCACATACCAATTATCATCAACCCTATTATAGAGTCAGAACCCCACCCTTACCTTGGATTGAAGGTTGTTCTATACTTTTCCGGTTGAATTTTCGTTCTACCTCTTTTCCTTCTTTTGCAACAGCTTTCACGTTCTTTCGCTAACCCTTATTCTTCTATCGCTTCTTCTTCTTATTACTTCTAACAATATAATAAATTAACCTATTATTCTCTTAATACCTTAATGGGCTTAGAACTAATACACCCCCTTTTACTACTTTTATTCCTTTAAAACAAGCCCACATCAAATAACAGTATCCTTCTAATATTATTCCACCACTTAACAAAATGATTAAATCTAACTAATCACAACACAACTTCACAAATATTCCAAAAATAATTTAATTTAATAATTAATTAAATTACGGGAGTTACAAAATGGATCTATCATTTAGAAGGTTCTGATAAAGAACTTATGATGTCTCAAGGATTCAAATCATCATATCAGATATAGAACTTATATACTTTATAAGGTTATGAGATGACAAATCTATTGAAAATTATTTCTGATCAAGTCAAGCTCTGATAAGCGTTAAAGAGGGTCTTACTTTTTAATCAAGCGATAAGAAAGATAATAATGCTCAGATATCCCTTTCTTTTCTAAAAAATTGTTAAGTCTTTAACTCCGGGGGAGATTGTTCATCTTAGGAGGAGATTGTTTATCTTAGGGGGGTTATTTCTAAACTCACTCTGATACTTTGATTGATATAACCTTGTAAAATTGTTTCATCAAAATACATGGTTTTGTCATCATCAAAAAAGGGGAGATTGTTAGAACAAGATTTGGTAATCTATTAGTTTTGATGATAACAATACATATATTTTATATGTAACAATTTTATGCTCTAATAGTTATTTAAGTGTGCAGATAAAAAATTCAAATTGATTTAGGATTGTTGTCTAAAGAATCATAAAAAATGTGTTTAGGTCGCCTAAAAAATACTATTGCATCCGGTTCTGATGTAACATCATTAGTTCTAATGAATGTCGAATGTTCGCAAGAAAGTGATCCATGTGTACTTCTCTTGATAAGTTGTTGCTTTAGAAGTCAAGTGTCCAGAAAAGAATCTATAGTGAAGATCAAATATCAAGCTTTTGCTTCAAAGATCAGAAATCAAGATAAGGTGTTTCTTAGATAAAGCTTTTGTTTCCAGCTCAGGTATCAAGAAACTGTTTGTCTGATAAGCTATTGCTACATGTCTGAAGACAAGGTTCTAGTTCTGAAAGACTCTGATATTTATGTGAATACTACAATGAAACATCTTCGGGAATATTTATCACCTCTTATCAGAAACATTCCATCATAAGATTAAGAACAAAGACGTGATATCTTTTGCGCTCTCTCCTACTTCATATCAGAAGTATCTCAACAGAAGAAAAGATCAAAAACTTACACAAGAAGAATATAATACAATGTAAAACACTGTAATATAGTGGGAGAACTGACTTGGGTGTTTTGTGTTTTATCGCAAATGTTGCAGATAGCAAGAGTCGCCACCTACTTTTCTTTTATCCAATAAAGGAAAGGGTGAAAAGAACACGAAAGACCTTTTTGAGATTTTTCTTGAGTTCGGGGGGTAGGTTATGAAAAGGGAAGGTGTTAGAACCCTTTTCATCTATAGTTATCTACAGACTCTTAATTCCTGGCTCACTTTGAAAATATACTTTGTGTTTTGTGTATGTTTGCAAATACTTTGAAAATGCCTAAGTGCGGAAATTTTGTAATGATTCTCGTATCGTTGAGAATGTATACAAAATGTTTGTTTTGAAAATATTTGTTTAAAGAGAGTGTTTGGAAAGTTGTTTTGAAAATGAAAATGTAAGGCAATTTTGTAATGATTCTGGTATCGTTGAGAATGTATACAAAATGTTTGTTTTTTGAAAAGTGTTTTTAAAATAGTTTGTTTTGAAAGTGTGAAGTGTGGAAATTATTTTAGTTTATGAGAAAGCGATTACGAGTGATCTACCTACTAAAAAAGTCTTTGTTCTTTTCCTCCTCCTTTAGATAGTGTTATCCTACCATTAGTTAGCAGGAAGCCCCATCATTGGATATGAGAGACAGGCATGGGTCATCGTACAATCATAGAAGGAAACTTGTAAGACGCTTTAGCAATTGTCGTAAGGGACTAAGATCGTTTACCAAAGGCAACATCGAAGGGTCATCAAGGGACTACGATCTTTTAATCGAGGGTCTTTGCTAAAGTATCTCACGTTTGAGGGACATGACTGTTGGTATTTGAGGCAACAAGTGAGGTTTACCCTAGAGGTGCATGTGTGCGAAGTGTGTTTGATTCAAGTATTTTATCTTGAATTAGGGTTTTGCTATGATTTCTTTTCAATCTTGCCATACAAACCTTAATTACTAACAGCAATAAGGAAAGTGATAAATTGCGAAATTTAAATGTCCTACGCTATTACATTGCTTTGGGAATGGGGGAGTACAAATTTAAAAATGGGGGATGGAAAGAAATAAAACCCTAATTATCTATTACAGACCATTTACATAATGATAATGCAAAATAATAAAATACGTAAAAATATGAAGTGGAGGAAAAAAATTGTTTTGGTGATTTTTGGTAGAAGAAAAGGTTTGATATTTTAACCTAATTGATTGACTTTGTATTTAAAAGAAATTAGTAAACCTAAATAAACTTAGTTAAGATCAAAAATTAATTTCATTAAATAAAAGGAAAAATAATTTAAATATAGGAAAACCCAGGTCTAAGTTAATTTAAAAGGGAATTTAATTGTTAGAAAATATTTTGGAGGTTTTGTTTAGAAAAATATTTTGTGATGTAAAAATAAATAAAAAACCTAATTCTAATCATTATTTACAAGTTTAAAATAAAATTAATTAATTTTTTTTATTTATGAAAAAATTAAAAATAATTGAGTAAAACCTAAACCTAATTTTTATGATTTGATGTATTTTATAAAGTAAAATAAATAAATAAATAAAAGTAGAAAAAAGAAAATATAAAAAGAAATGAAAAAAGATTGGGTCGTGAGCCAGAAGTAAAAAGGGGGTGAGAAAACCATTTGATAGGCCCAACATATGTTTTTGTTTGAATCAGAAATAAAATATAAAAAAAAAGAAATGGGCATGTGTTAGTAAGCCAGGAAGGGGAGTGATGAAAAGAAAAATAAGATGGGCCCATGGTTAGGAGGCCCACGCGCCGGAAACCTGAGAAAAAAGAAACAAAATAAAACAAGAAAATGTAAAAGGGTACCACTGGGGCTCGAACCCAGGTCCCTATGGGCAGGCAAAGACTTTGTACGCGCGTGCTTGCAACTGGGGTGGCTGTTTCATTAGGTCATTATACAACTTGCACTAAATTTATTATAAACTCATTTCTGAATGCACTTCATCTTCTTCCTCGGGCCAGAAGCCATGAACAACATTTTTGAATTTTCAAACTCTTTCGTTTCTCAATCATTTTCAAAAGTGTAAACATGAAGCTTGTCTGTTTTTTCACCACGAATCCAACCATGCCATTAACATAAGCTAACACTCAAAGATTAAAGTGAATTTTTGTTGGTACTAAACTGAACCCTAATTTTTCCAGAAACTTCAACTTCAAAATTCTTATTACTCAGGCAAGATAAATGAAATGTAAGCACATGGTTAGCTTCAGGTCAATGATGTCTATATTTTTTATTCATAAAGTAAACATTAATGATGCTTGTACAGAAAGTTCAAAGTTTAGAAAACTTACCTCAAAAGTGAGAATCGTGTTTGAAGTTGGAGCACTCCTGGAGATGTTGTGATGATCTGGATAGCTTCACTGAACTCCCAAGAAGCTATTGCAATGCTTACTTTAGATTGAGAGTGCCTGGATTCTTCTGGAGAAGTCAAGTTGCAGAGGTGAGTTTTGAAAATGGTGGATGATAATTGAGGGATTACAAAAGTAGTTCAAGTGTTTGGATCACTTATATATGGTGTATAGATGATTTTTGAATGATTGAAATGGAAAACGCACGAGTAGATTATGAGTTTGGTGTTCAAGGTCAGAAGTTGCCACAAAATGGAGTTTTGATGCAAATTATAATTTAAGAGAGTATGGGAGGTTTATAGGGCTTGTGAATTCGTTTCTAGCTTGCAAATTGACCTCTTTTTTTATAGAGAAAGGTTGGGGGAAGTAGCTGATCAGATTTGCAACATTACATGTTGTGTCTAGGTTAGATTGTAAATGAAGCAAGCTTGAAGATCATAGTTCCAATGTTAAGTACAAGGAAATCTAGAGTGGTTAGAGGATTTAAACATAATGCTTATGACTTTTTAGATGGAGTGTGACAGGAGAGAACAAGTTAGAGGCTCAAGGAGTTGACATTATGTATAAAGTTTGTTTTTCAAGAATGGCAATGGTGCCTTTCTTCCAAAAATGACAAAGTGTCTTGGACAATGGCTCAAACACTTGTATAATGGCTCAATCAATTGTGTAAACATTAAATTATAGAGTGATTTGCAAGTTAGAAGGCCTGCAAAGCAAGATTATGTAGCATAGCATGAAGATTGGGTTATGTATTCTTCACCAAAATGACTTCCAACTTCAATTCTTCAAATCTCTTAGCTCAAAAATGATCTCTTCAAGTTATTGGACATTTTGTAAAGCTTGAAACATTGTCTACAACCTTCATGTTGACCAATTTTGCTAAATCAACTTGGAACTTTATGAAAAATTTCCAAGAAGTTGGGACAAAAATCTGACCAAACTTGTTGAAAATTTCACTAAGTGTTTTGATAAAAATGCCATGACTTCATGGGCTTATATATCCTAATCCAAGCATTTTTTTGACATAAACCCTAAAGTACAAAGTTATAGAATTCATCATTCTCTACAACTTTCATGTTGAAATTTTTCCTTGAATCATCTTGCATCTTAGTGAAAAATGGTCATGGAGTAGTGAATTTATCAAGGTCAAAACACTTAGAATTTTTCTAAGTATTGGAAATCTTGACTTTTTGTTGACTTTGTTGATTCTTGATGATAAGTTTTGATATTTTTTAATGTCTTGATGATTCTTGATCTTTTAAATTCAATGTTGACCAAAAGTCAAAGTTTGACTTTTTTGTGTGACTGTTGACTTTTCATCAATTGATCCAAATTTCAGCTAACAATCCCTTGATCTTTAGAAATGATTTGAGTCATAGAATTAGGTCAAGATATTTTGTTTTGAGTCCTTGAGATCATGTTTCAAGCCATTAGATCATGTACAAGGTCAAAATTCAATGATCAGTCATTCTCTATAAAAACCCTAATTTTGACAATTTTGCCCCTTTGATGATTTGAGGGCTTTTCTTGAAGAATTATGATCAAACCTTGATCAAATGATGAATATGACTTCAAAATGTTGATGTTGACCAAAAATATTGAAGTTTGATTGCATGTTGACCACAATTGACTTTTTACCCAATACAGCTGATTTTTAGTCATCTGAGTAATTGACTGAGCAAATTTATGATGCAAGACTTGAAACTTGGTACAAGCATTATTGGAGACCTATAATGAACCATGAAAGTCACTTGAGGCATTATAAATCCAATTTTCCTTTAGAAAACCAAAACCCTAATTGTGGACTCAATGCTTAGGAGGTGAGCTTGTCTGATCAACTCTTGAGAATTCGTAGGCATTGGAGAACTTTTGTGAGAAATGTCTTAAAGAAAAGGGATGGAAAATTTTGTGGTAAAACAAACACATTTTCTATTATTTTGTGAGTACACAGTGTACGGATAAAGTTTTGATGTGCCCTTTGCATCCTATGATTATACGCTACCGTTGTAGCAGGCGGCTTAGCGAAAGTGACATTTTCCAACAGTCTTCTTTTCTCAGTGTATAAAAAGGGATTTCTACTTCAGTTGATACCAAGAGATTGGAATAAAAAATTTGGAAACTATTCAAAAGATCAAGGCATCAAAGTTACTATAGAAAGAAAGAAAACAAAAGAGAGAAAACATTCAAAAGATATAAAAGAACACAAAGTGTTGTTGCTCAGATTTGTGTTAACTTCATTTCTATAAAAACACAAGAGTAGTTGCTTAGATTTGTGTTAACTTATTTTCTCTAAAAACACAAGAGTTGTTGCTCATATTTGTGTGTAAACATTCGTTCTTCAATGAAGTGTTAAATTTGTTTTTTAGAATCAATCTTGTAAACATTGTTTGATTGTAAATCTTTCTAGATTTATTTCCTTAAGCGACTAAGTTGTAGTCAGAATAACTTGAAAGGGCTAAGGTGTTTTTCTAAACTCTTAGATGTTGTTGTAATCTTTCTAGATTATTGGATTAAGTCATTTTCTAAGGCAAAATCACCTTGGCGGATGGACAAGAGTAGCATTTTCAAAGGTGAACTTGTATAAACCAAACATGTCACTTTTCTTTCTTGCTTAGCTATCATAGTTTGTTTGTGAGAAGAATTTTCAAAATAAATAGTTTTTGAAAACCCCAATTCAAACCCCCATTTCTTGTGTTTTTCTCAACCTTCACTAAGGATATGTCAGTGCGAGATTCAATGTGTCATCAAGCACCCTAATAAAAACTTTTTCCTCTATATATTTTTTGTACAAGTGTCATAATAATCTTAAGAAAACAAATATCTTAAGATATCACTCTTATTCATAAATCTAACTAAATGGTTCTCGTTGAGTACAACAGATGTGTGGGGTGCTAATACCTTCCACATGTATAATCTAATCCCGAACTCGAATTCGGTTGCGAAGACCATAATTTTTTCTTTTAGGATTTTATTGATGTTTTCCCTCTTAAAAATAAACTTCAATAGCGACATCATTGAATTTTGAGCGTTCATTCGCTCAGGTATTTTTCACAATGCGACAACGGGCACCAAAATTTTAGTGCGGTTATGTCCAACCAATAATATCCATTCAACATTTCGAAAATAAAACTCTTATGAAGTATATACTGTTATTCTGGTTCATGTCCTAATGTCATCTCGAAGATGTCTCACGTCTCATCTATCATCATTGATAGTCTTTGCATGTAATCTGGTTGAGGTAATGTGGTGTCAATATTGTGATGTCGAGCAGAACAACTGCCTTTCTTGCTTGTACCACCCATAAAAAATTTCTCAACTACTTTCTCAGCTATGTATATTTGATCTAAATTTAGATGGATGACTAATCCCATTAATTTCAATTACTGCAACATAAAAATAACCACAACATAATGTAAGGACAAGATTTGGTTCTGCAATTGGCCTTTAGTTTTGATGATAACAATACATGGGTGATTAGATAACAATTTAGTATCCTAATGGTTTTATCTAGTGTGTAGCTTTTGCTAACAGGTTCTGACTCTGAAGATATGGCGTGTAACGTCATCAGACTCTGGACTCAACACACTTAATGATACAAGTGTGTGTTAAAAGGTGTTATACCCCAAAATTTTCCCTCCCCTTTTTCACAAGAAATCACAACCCCAGGGTTTTCTCTGATTTTTGAGATTGGCTCAAGAATCGGTCAAACAGACTTTTCTTTATCAGTCAATCCAGAATTAGGGTTTTTCGCTCGCATTTCTCAGAAAGAACTGAATCCTCAGATATTCAGTTAATTGTTACATTATTGTCATGCTTGTTCAAGATTACTGGTTGTTTCTAAAAAAAAACCTAAATATCTGGGATAGGAGTTGAGGCTTTGTTTGAAACTTTGAGGCATTGGTTTGATCAGTGGAGTGAAAAGTGTATGGAACACTTGTTTGATTAACTGTACAAAGCATGGTTAATTGGAATGCCAGGCGTATGATGATTAATGCAAGATTGTGAGACGGCAAAAGTTTATTGATTATTTATTTCATCTGGATTAAAGTTATTGGGATACATTCCCAGTTATTTTAATTTAAGAGACTTAAATAATTAAATAGACAGTACAAGGGAAAGAATGGAATATTTGACAGTAGGAAATTCTTATTTGACAAAGACTTTTTATTTATTTATTTCAAATATTGTTACAAATGTTATTCGAATATTGTAAATTTATAATTTACAGTGTTTACAATAATATTTTTTACAATAAATGAAAAGAAAATAAATCTAATGCCTAAATCTCTTGAAATCTTTGATCTTCTACTGTTTCTTCCATTATTCAACTGGTACCTACCTGAAAAAAGAAGAAAAAGAAAATCAGTACAAGATTATTTTAAATGAAAAGAAGAAGAAAAATCATCATTAAAATTGGCCGTCTAGAATCAGATTGCCTATTTTTCATCACGCTTTATTTTTCTCTCTGCAAATCGCAAGAAGATCACTCTTCTCGGTTCACAGAGAGAAAAACAAAATATAAATGCAAGCATGTCAAACTCAATGCAAAAACATGGGTGAATTACAAAAAGTTCCAAGTTGCATTAACCAAGCAAACTGAATTACAAAAAGTTCCAAGCTACATTAACCAAGCCAAACTGTATTACAAGTTTAAAGAGACAAACAGGCGCCAAAACTGCCAGGGTAAGTCAAGCAAAGGAATAAACTCAGCAGCAAGTAAAGTCCCATATTCAGCTACAGTACAAAATTGCCCAAAACCAAGTTACAAGACAGATTTGATAAAAAATGGTAATGCAGCATGAAAAAAGCCATACAGCAGACAAAAGGCAAGACAGCAGGAAGCAATTTGTTTGACAAGTAAAAACTTGTCAAAGATGCTTTTTCATCATTTTCTAGACAGCCCAATTTTTCAGAAATAAAAAGATAAATAAGCAATTAAAAATGCTTATGGAGAGAGAGGAAAGAGAGAACCTAGTGAATAGGTTTTGCAGTTTGCAGTTTTGGCAGGCTGTAAAAGGCAGATAAGAGGAACCAAAGGAAATATATAACAATATAACAGTCTAAACACAGGAGGGAGATAGAGAGAAAAAAACTGCAAACTCAAATATCACACAAGCCTGCCTTCAACAAACAAAGTTCAAACCTGCGAAACTGCATAACAAACAAACCTCCAACCTATTTTAACCTGCAAGTAAAACTTACAAAACCCAAAAAAATTTGCAAATCACACAAGCCTGCATAAAAAAAAGCCTCCAACCAAAGCGTGTATCAAAAACAAGTTAAATTTTATCCAAAACACAAGCCTTCCTACAGCTTACCACAAACCTGCTTCCAAATCAAAAAAAAAACACAAACAAATTGCATGACCTGCAAAAACTCACAAACCTTCAAACTGTTAAACCTGTTCAAAAGCCCAACCTGTTTAAAACTGCACAAAACTGCAAAAAAACCAGTTGAAACAATAAACAACAAATCACCCAAGCCTTCCTTCCCAAAACTCAAACCAACAAACCTGTGAGCAAAACTGCTATCTAAAATCCTAACAAGTTCAAAGTTTATCCAAAACTGAAACCATCAAACAAAAGACAAAGTTACAAGCCTGCCTGTACTAACACCCCGGCCTGCCTTACAAACTCAAAACCATTCAAACCTGTCCAAACTGCCTAGCCTGTAAGCCTGCAAACTCACAAACTTACAGCCTACAATTCAAACAAATCAAGCCATTCCAACATTTCCAAACATACAAAAAAGCATATCCAAACTGTAATAACCCTGTTTGCCCAACAAAAAAGCAAGACCATAACAGTGGTTTTCAGTTTTCACCATCAACAAGACCAAACAACAATAGATCTCAGAAAAAGTTCATCATCAACGAAAGTTCAACTCAGAAGAATAAGTTTTCAGAAAAGAATCATCATTAAACCTTCAAAGAGGAAAGGAAATACAAAAATACCAGGAACGCCGTCATCATCACGCTTTCCCTCCGTTCTGGCCACCGAGAGCACCGCTGTTCCAACCCTCCATCACCTTACAGAACAAAACGCTCAAGGTATGTCCTTCAAACTTATACTACATGTAAACATCAAGGAAATCATTGATTAAAACGTGCATGTAACATTTAAGTTAATTGAAAACGCGACTGTAAAAAATGCGTTTAAGGACGAAAGGAAACAATACCGTCTCAATCATCGCCTTGGACAGTCGTGGAGAGAAGAAGGCGAAGGCAATGCTCTGGAGATTGGAAGGTTGAAGGAGTGTCAGAACCATCGCCTGAGAGAGAAGAAGAGAAACGGAGAAGAAGAGCAGGAGCGGCGCCGTTGAGGCCAAAACTGAAAACTCTAATTGCTAAAAATAAACTCTAACCCTAAAAAAAATTGTCAAGCCTCAGATGGGCCTTCGCCCCAACAACAAAACATAAAGCCCAAACACACTTCCAGCGCATGCACCCCCCTTTTAACAGAATTCTTGTTTTTTTTTCATTTGGGCCAAAACACATGCTTAAGCCCATTACCATTCTTTGTGATTTTCTTTTAAAATAATACTCTTTTTTTCTTTTTCACCAATTAACTTACTTTCTTTAGAAAAATTAATACTTTTCTTTTTTTATTTATTCTAAAAACTTTGTTTTGTTAATAGTAAAGAGAAATAATAAATTAAAGTTTGTTTGATATATTTTCTTTAATATTTGTATATTTAATATAAAAGAATACTATGTTTAATTAATCTTTTTATATAAGTTTCTAAAAAACATTAACAAAAATACAAAAAAAAAATAGTAATAAATACTTAATCTTTTTAGGTTAGAATTTTTATTTGATCATTTACATACATCTCATATTTCTCTGATTTTCTTTATCTTATAATTTGTTAAAATTTGAATTGCATCGATTCGATTTGGTTGTCACCCATAATATTTGGGACATTATTCTGATAAGACTCATCCCCATTTGTAAATAATTTGTACCCCCATCCCCGGATACTCTTTTGTAATAGCTTAGAATTTAATTCTCGCACTTTATGTTTTTTAAATATGCCATGATTAGAGATTAGGGCTTGTATGTGAAAATTCAAAATCAATCGCTAGATGACCTAATACAAAGACAAATGCATGAACATGACAAACACCATTCACACTTGCACCTCTAGGATAACCTCGCTTGTTGCCTCGGAAAATGTAATCATGTCCCTCGAGTATGAGACACTCTAGCAAATGCCCCTTCGATAAACAAAGATCGTAGTCCCTCGATGACCCTCGATGTTGCCTTCGATAAAACGATCTCGTCCCTTACAAAACTGCTAGAGCGTCTCACAAGTTGCCTTCAATGATTGTATACGATGACTCACGCCTGTCCCGTTTAAACATCCTAACACAAGGTTGTTCACCAAATACAATGGTGAAACAACACTGTTAAAAGGGTTAAAAACATAAGAAAGATCTTCGAGTAAAAATAGGGTAGACAAACTCTTAGTTACTTGATCCAAAATCTTGCAAAACATCCTTGCCATTTTTCAAACACAACTTCAAAAAAACAACTTTCAAAACATTGAATTATCTTTTTTATAAAAAAAAAAAGACACACACCTTTGTATATATTCAAACAAGAATCATTACAAAGGTTGCCTAGACAAGGCATCTTTTTTCAAAACATTTTCAAAACCACACACACAAAGCACCATTTCAAACAATTGAAAAGCAAAGGCAAGTGATCTAAAAACAAGTAACTAAGAGCCCATGGATAACCATGGATGAAAAGGGTGCTAGCACCTTCCCTTTTTATAATCTACCCCCCGAACCCAAGAAAACATCTCAAAGGTCTTTCCTGTGCTTTTTGGACTTTCCTTAGGATAAAATAAAAAGTCGGTGGCGACTCTTGCTAAACCGAACAAGTGCGAAAACAAACGCAAAATCCCAAGTCAGTTCTCCCACCGTATCACAGAATTGGCGACTCTGCTGGGGACTAATCATAAAAGTGGGGTTACCTTAGGGTTTCTAGATCACCTTTGCATGATTATCTTGTTTTCCTTTATTGCTTTACATTTGGTTCTTTTGTTTGGGCTTGAAATCCTCTACCCGGATTTGGGGAAACATTCATAGGTAAATAGCAATACGTTGTGGAAACTGTGCGGGGTATACCGACATGGTTGAAGCAATAGCTATATTAGTGCGACATATTTGTGGGTACCGGTAGCCTTTGAGTCAATCAAAGAGAATACGGGGCCGCTGAGCGATGTCATGAAGCACTAATGAACTCTTAGAACCTTACTTGACCATCTTGGCCTTCTTTTTAGGAGTAGTGAGATGACCGACTTTGGTACAGTCCGAAGTTGGTATATACTCGATACTACACTCATTGAGGGTTTTTTTCTTAGAATATTTCGGTCGCCAGTTAAGTGGCTAAATCGAAACAATGAACACAGAAAATAATCCAGTGATATTGAGTTCCTTAGAACCGGGTTACTATTTATAGGACAGGTTGAGCCAACGAACTTCAAGAGGGTACTTACCTATGAAACCCCATGCAAGCCTGAAACTAGGATCTTGTGTGATTTGATTGTACATATGCTTGTGCATACATCATGAACATCGTGAAGCATCATTTTCATCCACTAACTATTTCAAGGGTTTGGATCTTCATCTTTGTTCCTGTTTTGTAGGTCATTGAATCTCTTCGCAGGAAAACAATTCAAGTCAACCTTGTGAGAATCCCTCCTCAACTCAAGGAGCTTACTTCCAGGATCCTAGAGAATTCTCTCTTCAGTGAAAGACATGGTAGACTTCCCAGCTTGGTCAACTCTAACATTGAAGAAGACATGGTGAAAGTCCTCTTCCAGTTCTTTGACCCCCTACACCACTGTTTCACATTCCCTAATTACCAATTGGTACCCACTTTGGAGGAGTTTTCTCAACTTTTGAGAGTTCCTATTCTTCATCAACCACCCTACAACGGTACGGAAAAGGAACCAAAGCCTGAAGATGTTGCTCAAGCATTACATTTGCAGCCATCTGACATCAAGGGACATTGGGAAACCAGAAGTGGTGTCAAGGGTTTCTTGGCAAAGTTTCTGTTTGAGAAGGCACAAGACTGCTGGAATTCTCTTGATCTACAAGCCTTTGAAGAGATTGTGGCACTCCTTATCTATGGGTTGGTCTTGTTCCCAAACCCTGACCAACTTATAGATGTGAATGCTGTCGAGATTTTCATATCCAAGAATCCTATACCCACATTGCTTGGGGACATCCTACACTCAATTTTACACACGAACAATGAGGAATAAAGGTGTTCTCATGTGTTGTACTCCTCTCCTAGCAAGGTGGTTTATTTCTCACCTTCCACAATCAGTTTTGAAGAACGAGCAAGGTTTAAGGTGGTCACAACGATTGATGACTCTCACACACTCTGATGTCCATTGGTGTTCTCGGTCCAGAGAAAATGTCATCATCATTGATTGTTGTGGGGAATTCCCCAATGTCCCGCTACTTGGCATTAGGGTAGGCATTACCTACAACCCTTGCTTAGCTCTGAGGCAGTTTGGATATGCTAGGAGGGACGGCCCTCATGATATGCTGATTCTTGACCTAGTTTTTGACTTCGGCAACGATGCACAAGGACTTCGACAAAGGTTCATCAGAGCTTGGAGGATGCCCAATAAGGTGGATAGTAAGACACTGGGGCACAAGAATTCCATCCCTCTTAAGCCTTACCTCAAGTGGGTACGAACACGCGCCCAGAGTCTTATGATGCCTTACCCCCACATTCTCCCCGTGATTAAAGAGCATGTTAGGGAAGGAGAGGTTCCATACACCCTCATACATCCAGACATGCCAACATCATTGGAAGAATTGCAAAAGAGTTGGATCCAACTCAAAGAAGAACGGAACACTTTTGAAGCCAGCTTCTATTCCAATGAGAAGAAGGTTTTGGAGCTTACCCGCCGACTTCATGAAGAGGAGACTCTTAACACTTACATCGCACCAAAGAGGATGCACAACGTCTTTTTACCTTAAGAAGCTTTGTAATATTTGGCCCATGGGGAATTTATGTACTGACAAATTTCTTCTTATTAATATGACGTGTGTTCTTTTGTCTGCAACAACTTTGAATTTCTAAATCCTTGGATGCATCACATGAATAAACATATCATTCATCATATGCATAAACAGGTCTTCACACTAGGTTTCCTTATCTTTCTGCTGTTTATTTCAGCAAGATGGATATTGAGCAGACGGTCAAAGATCTGCAAGCACAAAATTCACAATTCCAACAACTCCTCATGACCTTGGCAAAGGGTCAAGAGGATCTTAAAGCACTGTTAGAGAAGAAAGAGCAGGAAAAAGGAAAAAAGAAAAAGAAAAGAGTCGGGGTAGCTACGCTGGGAAGAAGATTTGAGAATGAAGCTAGCAGAGTTCTGGAGTTCCCCTCGACGTCTGATGAAGGGACCGGCAAAGGAAAAGGAGCTGTGGTACCCTCTGAGTCTGAGGTTGAAGAGGAAGAGGTTGAAGAGGATGAAGATTATTCCGAGCAGCAGTACCCTCCTGCGGACGACAGGTATAAAAATCTAGAAGAGCGGTTAGCAGCCATGGAAGTGCAAAGGGTTCCCGGACTGGATTTCGAAGAGCTGGGATTGATTGCTGGGATCGTCATTCCTCCAAAATTCAAAGTACCCACGTTCGCTAAGTACGATGGTCTGTCGTGTCCGAAGATGCACCTGAGATCATATGTCAGGAAGATCCAACCCCACTCATCTGATAAAAACCTCTGGGTACACTTTTTCCAAGATAGTTTGTCTGGCACACAGTTGGACTGGTTCTATCAACTCGAGAGATCAGAGGTTCATAATTGGGAAGACTTAGTTGCTGCTTTTTATCGCCAATACCAATACAATGCTAATTTGGCACCCACTCGTACTCAGTTACAAAGTATGGGGATGGCTTCCAATGAAGGACTTAAAGAGTATGCCCAGAAGTGGCGTGATCAGGCTGGAAGGGTGCATCCACCTTTGTCAAATAGGGAGTTAGTTGACATGTTTCTGGGGACCCTGTCTGGTCCTTTCTTCAATCATTTAATAGGGAGTTCCTCCGCAGGGTTCATGGAACTAATTTTGACCGGCGAAAGGGTCGAGGCCGGTATTAAAAGTGGAAAGATTCAAAAAGATGCCTTCGCGTCCACCGCCATGAAGAAGACCTTCCCGGCTAAGAAGGAGAGCTCTGCTGTTTACACCCAGAGAAATTGGGAAAGAGAGGAACGTCGGCCAATAGTGGGGCTCGTATTAATTCAGAATCCCACATCAGACCGACCTAGAAACAGTCAACCGAGGAATGATCAGCCCAGAACCTATCAGCAAAGGCCACCACAACAATATACTCCGATAAATATGACACCCGCTCAGATCCTTCCACATCTCCTGAAATTAAACCTTGCTAATTTGAGAGAGGCACCTAAGAATGCAAACACCACTTCCCCATATTATCATCCCAATGCAAAATGTGTCTACCATTCAGACAGTGCGAGGCATGACACCAACGACTGTTGGGCCCTCAAAAACAAAATCCAGGACTTAATTGACGCCAAGGAAGTAGAATTTGATGCTCCTGAGAAGCCCAATGTGACTTCGGCTCCGATGCCCAAGCACGGTAATAATGTTCATGCTGTTATGGAGGACCTCCATGTTACTGATGTTGTTGACCTATTGACACCGTTACTTGTAATTAAAGAGAATTTGTTGAGAGCCGGGATCTTTCCTGGTTGTGGTAAAGACTGCTATTTTTGTTTGAACATACGAGGTGATTGCCCAATGTTAATGTCAGGTGTCCAACGCCTGATGGATACCCAAGAGATACTTTTCCAGAAAACCCCTGTTGATACCTTCAATCCTATTACTCCTGATACTTTTGCTGCTTCAATCAACGATATTACAATCATAACCATTTCCGACAATCCTCCCAAGGCTTGCAAAAGGCCTGTCAGGATTACACCCAACTCTGAATGTGTACCATTAAAGATCACCATGCCGGGACCTGTCCCGTACCAATCCAGCAAAATGATACCATGGAACTATGGGGGAGAAATCTTCTACCATGGTATCAAACAAATCGAAGCAGTCCAAGAGAATTCTGAAGAAGAAAACCCTGATATTGGAAACATTACGGGAACAAGCAAGATAACCCGCAGCGGATGAATTTTTTCTCCGGAGATTGCTCCCCCTCGAGCAGTCTTCGGACCCTCGAAAGCTTCTGTACCTGTTAGGCCATCTGTGCAAGGCCCGATGATTGAAGAATTGGATACCTGTTGATACTACCAATAAGGGTAAGGGGATACTGGAAGTGCCTGTCAGGACGAAGGCTCATGTTGTGGTTATCCCCGAAACCACTAAAAAAGAAATGGATGAAATCTTGAAAATAATCAGAAAAAGTGACTACGACGTTGTGGAACAGTTAGGGCAGACCCCTTCTAAAATTTCAATGTTAGCTCTCCTGCTCTGTTCTGAGGCCCATGCTAAGGCCCTAATCAAATTCTTAAAGGCGGCACATGTACCCCAAGAGACTTCGGCTGACCAGTTTCAGGAATGTGTGGCCAGTCTTACTGCTGATAATGGCCTGGGCTTTTCCAATGCTGATTTGACTCCCAAAGGAAGAAAACACAACGACGCGCTACATGTCTCAGTTGAATGCAGGGGAACCACCCTCGCCCATGTCTTAGTTGATATTGGTTCTTCTTTGAATGTGCTGCCGAAGAAAGCTTTAGACCGTTTGGATTGCGAAGCATTGACCCTCAAACATAGTAACATCGTTGTTAGGGCCTTTGATGGGTCCAAAAGAATGGTTCATGGAGAGGTTGATATTCCTATCAAAGTAGGCACAGAAGTTTTCAACTCCACCTTCTACGTGATGGAGATCCGTCCGTCATATTCGTGTTTTCTAGGAAGACCGTGGATCCATTATGCCGTGGCAGTTACCTCCTCTTTGCACCAAATGCTGAAATATCCTGTTAAGGGCAAGATTATAACAGTGCACGGCGAGGAAGAGTACATGATAAGTCATCTCAATTCCTTCTGCTATGTGGAGTTGGATGGCGAGTTCATCGAAACGCCTTTCCAGCATTTTGAGGAAGTTTCTCCCGAGATAGCAGTTGCGAAGACAATGGTTGAGGTGCTTGCCGTTCCCAAGCATGTATCTAGGATGGCATCTCTCAAGGACGCAGAGGCTGTAATTAAAGAAGGGAAGAGTATAATATAGGGGCAATTGCCTGACTTTCCCTATAAGACAGACAAGTTTGGGTTAGGGTTCACTGCTGCAGGACAAAAGGCTATGCGTCGCTCCAAGGCTGGAGGGCCACCCGTCAAGATCTCACACCATGGAATCAATGCTGTAGAAGATGAAGATGAAGAGAGCCACTTTGAAGATTGGATCTTTCCGACTGTCGAAGGGGGTTTGAGAAACTGGGAAGCAAAGGATTTTGTTCCCATCACCTTTATCAACCAGTAATTTTATCTTTGAACAATTTCCCATTTTATGGTCTGTAATAACTAAACAATTTGCACATTATTTTCACCTCATACCTTGCCCGGGGCATGTAGGTCCATTTGTAAGGGCTTGATCTTCTTCATTATCATATGCCATGTTTTAATGAATCATTGGACGTTTTTCATCTATAAGTTGTTGTGTTCATTTTTCTTTCCTTTTGCATTTTTGTTTAAGGATGGCTATCCCTTACACACACCCACACTCACAAATGCAGGTACCCATCCACTCTGGATTCCATGGGTGACTATTCTGCTTTAAGCTTCGATAACTCTGAAGATTTGGTCAATCATGCTGAGTACGAAGTTGACGAAGATTGTGAAGTGCCGGGAGAATTAGCCAGACTTCTACAACAAGAAGAGAGGGCCATTCTGCCTCATGAAGAGTTGCTAGAAATTATCAACTTGGGGACAGAGGAAGACAGGAAAGAAGTAAAAGTGGGTGCCAACCTGGAACCAAGTGTCAATGAGCGCTTAGTGCAGTTGTTGAACGAATATGTTGAAATATTCGCCTGGTCTTATGAAGACATGCCAGGGTTAGACACAGATATCGTGGTTCACCGCCTCCCTACAAGAGAAGATTGTCCACCGATCAAGCAAAAGGTCCGCCGGATGAGGCCCGACATGTCTGAGAAGATCAAAGCTGAGGTAATGAAGCAATTCAACGCTGGCTTTCTAGCTGTTACTTCCTATCCATAATGGGTTTCTAACATTGTGCTCGTGCCAAAAAAGGACGGCAAAGTCAGAATGTGCGTGGATTATCGAGACTTAAACAGGGCTAGCCCTAAAGATGATTTTCCACTACCACACATTGACATCTTGGTTGACAACACAACTCAACATAAGGTATTTTCCTTCATGGACGGATTCTCGGGATACAACCAGATCAAAATGGCCCCTGAGGACATGGAGAAAACTACTTTTGTCACGCAATGGGGTACCTTCTGCTACAAAGTGATGCCATTCGGACTGAAGAATGCGGGGGAAACTTATCAACGCGCCATGGTAGCTTTGTTTCATGATATGATACATCATGAGATCTAAGTTTACGTAGGCGACATGATAGCTCGATCCCAGACAGAAGAAGAACACCTTGATCATTTGCAAAAGCTATTGGTCAGGTTGAAGGAGTATAAGCTCAGACTGAACCCAAGCAAGTGCACTTTTGGGGTCAGGTCTGGTAAACTTTTGGGATTTATTGTCAGCAACAAAGGCATTAAGTTTGATCCAGCTAAAGTGAAGGCTATACAAGAAATGCCTGCCCCCCGTACTGAAAAGGAGGTTAGAGGTTTCTTGGGACGCTTAAACTATATTGCGAGGTTCATATCTCACCTAACATCTACCTGTGAGTCAATCTTCAAGCTATTGAAGAAAGACCAGGTGGTTGAATGGAACGATGATTGTCAAGTTGCTTTTGATAAGATCAAGGAGTATTTGCTAGAACCTCCTATTCTGATGCCACCCGTCGAAGGAAGACCGTTAATCATGTATCTGACTGTTTTGGATAATTCAATGGGGTGCGTACTGGGCCAACATGACGAGTCTGGACGAAATGAGCATGCCATTTATTACCTTAGCAAAAAGTTTACCGACTTTGAGACTCGCTACTCACTGCTCGAGAAAACTTGTTGCGCTTTGGTATGGGCTGCTCGCCGGCTAAGGCAGTATATGTTGACTCACACCACTTTACTGATTTCTAAAATGGATCCGATCAAGTATATCTTCGAGAAGCCCGCTTTATCTGGAAGAATCGCTAGATGGAAAACGATCCTGACTGAGTATGATATCCAGTATACTACCCAAAAACTATAAAAGGGAATGTACTAGCTGACCATCTAGCTCATCAAGCTGTCGAAGATTACCAATCTATGAGATTCGATTTCCCTGGCGAGGACATCATGACATTGGACAACATTGAAGGTAACGGACCGTATGACGGACCTGTACAAGGATCCCGATGGACCCTGTACTTTGATGGCGCTTCAAATGCACTTGGCAACGGTATCAGCACAGTACTTATCTCTCCAGAAGGTTGCCATACACCCTTCACTGCTAGACTCTATTTCAGTTGCACCAACAACATGGCTGAGTATGAAGCTTGCATCTTTGGTCTTAAAGCCGCAATTGGCTTGGGAGTCAAATCTTTGGTGGTATTTGGAGACTCAGCTTTGGTTATCAGTCAAATCAAAGGAGAGTGGGACACTAAACATCCTAACCTCATCCCATACAAAGAACATGTCCTAACATTGTTACCTCATTTCGAGCAAATTATCTTCGAACACTTCCCGCGAGAAGAAAATCAGCTAGCAGATGCTTTGGCTACAATGTCTTCCATGTTTAAACTCAACTGGGATAATGAGGCTCCCCAAATCACCATCGAGCGAATGGACGAACCTGCACACTATCATGAGATTAATACCGAAGAAGTAGTGGAACAACCCTGGTTCCATGAAATCAAAAGGTATCTCCAGACTCGAGAGTACCCTGAAGGAGCTTCTGTCAATGACAAAAAGTTCCTAAGGAAATTTGCTGCCAAGTTCTTCCTAAGCAATGGTATCCTTTATAAGCACAGCCATGATTGTGTTTTACTTCGTTGTATGGACAAGGCTGAAGCAGAGTTGATCATGACCGAAATACATAGTGGCACCTTTGGCACCCACTTAAGCGGACATACTATGGCTAAGAAGATTCTAAGGGCAGGCTATTACTGGTCTACCATGGAAGCTGATTGTCATCAACATTCCCGTACTTGTCACAAATTCCAAGTTTATGCTGACAAGGTGCATATCCCTCTGGTTCCTCTCAACGTCCTAACAGCTCCCTGGTCATTCGCAATGTGGGGCATTAACATGATTGGAGAGATCAAGCCTACAGCATCCAATGGGTATCGCTTCATCCTGGTGGCTATTGATTACTTTACCAAATGGGTCGAGGCAGCTTCCTTCGCCTCTGTTACAAAGAATGTGGTTTCCCGTTTCATCAAACAGAACCTCATTTGCTGGTACGGTATTCCTGACCGAATCATTACGGACAACGGTACAAACCTGAACAACACTATGATCACCGCTCTGTGCGAGCAGTTCAAGATTTATCATCACAATTCATCTCCCTATCGGCCAAAGATGAACGGTGTTGTCGAAGCCGCAAACAAAAATATCAAGAAGATCATTCAAAAGATGACAGTGACTTACAAGGACTGGCATGAGATGTTACCGTTTTCTCTACATGGGTACCGTACCATGGCACGAACATCAACTGGGGAAACACCTTTCTCTTAGGTATACGGCATGGAAGCTGTTTTACCTATAGAAGTTCAGATTCCTTCTTTAAGAATCATGAAGGACGCTGTTTTGAACGAAGACGATTGGATTCAGACCCGGCTTGATCAACTTAATTTGATTGACGAAAAATGGCTTACCGCTGTTTGTCATGGTCAGGCGTATCAAAAACGGATGATCAAGGATTTCAACAAGAAATTCAGGAGACAAGCATATCAAGTTGGGGATCTTGTAATCAAGCGGATTATCTTACCGCAAAGTGATCCCAGGGGCAAGTGGACTCCTACTTACGAAGGACCATTTGTGATAAAAAACATCTTCTCTGGCGGGGCAATGATCCTGACCACCATGGACGGTGACGACCTGCCACACCCTGCTAACGCAGACATAGTCAAAAGATACTACGCATAAACGACCCGACAGGTCGAAAACCCGAAAGGGCGACTTGGGCAAAAATGGGCATCCCGGTGAATCGAAAACCCGAAAGGGCGATTCAGGCAAAAATTAGGGATAAACAAAAAAATTTGTACACCCGGCAAGTTGAAAACCCGAAAGGGCGACTTGGGCAAAAAAGGGTTTCCCGGTGGATCGAAAACCTGAAAAGGTGATCCAGGCAAAAGTTAGGGAATCAAAGCGTATGACTATGTCTCGTCGGATCACTTTAAGGATAATCTCTTCGCGGACAAACTCCAAAGTTTCTGATCAATCCAATCATCTTCGGACGAAGCAACAAATGGACAAGATATTCAGAGTCGTGAAGGCTATAGCAGAATGGGAACCCCATGGAATTGATACACATAGCCATCTTTCTTTGTATAAAAATTTTCTCATCTTTTGACAACATTCTATTACTAGGGTGTTTGTCTCCTTTGTACAAATACTTACACAAAGTTAATACAAAGTTACTTCAAAGTACAGAAAACAACCTGCCTTTTCTTTCTTTTTTTTACACTCGTGCTTTATTTGAAAACATCCAATGATTTATTAAAAGAGCATATGCATTTGAATGAAATCACCGCTTACAAATAAAACAAAATGAGAAAGAATAATTACTGATAGGATGGAAGTGTAGGAAAGTGTCTTTAGGCTATTCCAGAAGAGATCCCCTGCAAATGCCTCATCTGTTTCCTAAGCAGGACTAAAACTTTGAAAGGCATATCCTCGGTAGAGTTAAATTTCAAGGATCCCCATCGGAGTTGAATATTCAAATTCTCAGCCAACAGCAGAACAAAACCTTGAACTACAAACCATCGGTAAGAATGAAACTTTCTTCCCCAAGCAGAGACAAAACCACCAACCTGTGAACACCAGTGAAGATCATCCAGTTTCTTCCCTTCTCCCGAAAAGTTGCTTTCAAACCATATAATTCATCAGAAATTTACTTTTAAAACTTTTTCCCAGCAAAGTCGCTAATCAAATCAGCACGTCACTAGGACCCCCAACAGAAAGGAAACTTTGAGCTATCAATCCCCAGCGGAAACCATTCAGTTTTTCCCTGATATCCTTAACAAAACGGAGTTCCTCCTTCTCGATTCCCCAGTAAAGTGGCATACAACCTAAGCTACTGAGCTTCTTCTAAACAAGAATAAGTTTTTCCTAGGATCCCGAGCTTGCTCTCCAGCAGTATGGTTACTCCTCACAGAATTTCAGATCCCCGGCAGAGTTTTCAGATATTCCCCAGCGGAGTTCTCCCCAAACAGCAAAATAGGAATCCCCCAGTAGATTGGCATACAAACCAAACTCCTGACAGCAGTAAAATTTCTCCCCGCGGAGATTGTCAAAGAGCTGGAAGACACACATACTCTTCACACAGTATTCCTGGGACTTCTCATTTTCAACGAGCAAAAGATTCTCGATCCCCAGCAGCAATCAAGGATTTATTTCCCCCGACAGCGGTCAAGATTTTATTATCTCCAGCTATCCAGGATTTATTTTCCTCAACAAGACAGCTCATCAACTTACATACGCATACATTACATTCACATATCATAAACATTGATATAACACATATATTGCATCATACATTTCATGCAACATAACTTTATGTTCCAGCTAATTTTGACCCTTTCCAAGGATAAGGTCATCAAGCTTCGATCAAGACTTCAGAAAACAGTTTACAGATTCTCCAAACACTGATGTTAATCTATCGCTTGTTCAGATTCAACTTTTGAAAACAGTTTACGGATGCTTCCCAACATAGATGTTGATCTATTGCTTATTCAACTTCAAGACTTCTGAAAATAGTTTACGGATTCTCCAAACACAGATGTTAATCTATCGCTTGTTCAGATCCAACTTTTGAAAACAGTTTACGGATGCTTCCCAACATGGATGCTGATCTATTGCTTATTCAACTTCAAGACTTCTAAAAACAGTTTACGGATTCTCCAAACATGAATGTTAATCTATCACTTGTTCAGATTCAACTTTTGAAAACAGTTTATGGATGCTTCCCAACATGGATGTTGATCTATTGCTTATTCAACTTCAAGACTTCTGAAAACAATTTACGGATTCTCCAAACACGGATGTTAATCTATCGCTTGTTCAGATTCAACTTTTGAAAACAGTTTACGGATGCTTCCCAACATGGATGTTGATCTATTGCTTATTCAACTTCAAGACTTCTGAAAACAGTTTACGGATTCTCCAAACATGGATGTTAATCTATCGTTTGTTCAGATCCAACTTTTGAAAACATTTTACGGATGCTTCCCAACATGGATGCTGATCTATTGCTTATTCAACTTCAAGACTTCTAAAAACAGTTTACAGATTCTCCAAACACGGATGTTAATATATCGCTTGTTCAAATTCAACTTTTGAAAACATTTTACGGATGCTTCCCAACATGGATGCTGATCTATTGCTTATTGAACTTCAGTTTGCTGAAAACAGTTTACGGAAACTCCAAACGCGGATGCTAATCTATTGCTTATTCAGACCCCGGTTCAGAGATGCTCCAAACACGGATACCTTTCTGATCCTCATCCTTTCACCTATAACATACAGTTCAACAAACATTCCCTGATGGAATCTTTAAGCCCATCCCCGACAAGATTTTGTCACATCTCAAAATGGCATCTTTAAGCCTGTGATACGGTGGGAGAACTGACTTGAGGTTTTGAGTTTGTTTTCGCAAATGTTCGGTTTAGCAAGAGTTGCCACCGACTTTTTATTTTATCCTAAGGAAAGGTTAAAAAGCACAGGAAAAACCTTTGAGATGTTTTCTTGGGTTCGGGGAGTAGATTATAGAAAGGGAAGGTATTAGCACCCTTTCTATCCATGGTTATCCATGGGCTCTTAGTTACTTTCTTAGATCACTTGACTTTGCTTTTCAATTGTTTGAAATGGTGCTTTGTGTGTGTTTTTGAAAATGTTTTGAAAAAGATGCCTTGTCTAGGCAACCCTTGTAACAATTCTTTACTCGAATGTTTTACAAAAGGTGTTTGTCTTTTTGAAAAGATGTTTCAAGGTTTTGAAAGTTGTTTTGAAAATTGTATTGTGGAGTGTGTTTTGAAAATAGGCAAGTGTGTTTTGCAAGTTTGGTCAAGTAACCAAGAACTATCTACCCTAAATTTCTCAAAGATATTTCCTATGTTTAACCCTTTTAACAGTGTTGTTTCACCATTGTATTTGGTGAATAACCTTGTGTTAGGATGTTAACGGGACGGGCGCAGGTCATCGTTTAGACCATGAATGCAATAGTGCCAAGTGTCTTTGGCAATTTTTCCTTTAAGGGACTTGATCATTTTTTAGGCAACTTGAGAAAGCATCATCGAGGGACTATGATCATTTGATTTGTTTTTGTTTTGCCAAAGACACTCAACATGCAACATGGCCCATTTTTGAAGGCAACAAGCGGGAGGAACCCTAGGGGTGCAAGTGTGCATTGTGTTGTCCATTTTCATGCATGTTTATCTTGAAATTAGGTCAAGCTATTTGTTATTTGATTTGCATACAAACCCTAGGTCTATCATGGCATAATTTGAAAGCTTTTAAATGCGGAAATTTAAAGTCCTAAATTATTACAACATGATTATGGGGATGGGGGTACAAATGTTTGAATGGGGGGATATTTAGCAAGAAATTAAATCTAAAACTATTACATCCATATTGAATATACAAATATCAAATTGTACAATATTTAAACAAATATAATAAATATGCAAAAATGTATTATGCACAAAAAGGATTTTTCATGTATGAGAAAATATTTTTCTATGTGAAATATAAACAAAATGAAAAGGTCAAATTTTGAATATTTTTATGGTTTAGGGAAAAACCCTAGTTTGTTAAATAAATAATATTTATTTATTAATATTATACAATATTATATATTAATTTATACAAAAAAAAAGAAGTATATTGTGAAAAAAAGTATTTTTTAATGTCATATATTAATAAAAATAAAAATGTATTATTTCTATATTTTTGTCCTAAATATCTAATAAAATATACAAGTATTTATATTATATATTAAATATACTAAATATATATACCAAAATAAAATATTAATTATTTACAAAAATGTATATTTTTAGAAAATATTTTCAAAATGTAAACAAAAAAAATAATAACTAAGAAATATATTTTTGTATTATTTTTTAGTGTTTTAAATAAAAAGTATTATATTTATTTATATATATATGCTAAATAAAACAAATAAATGCCAAATAAATGCAGAAATGTATGGAAAAATATTTTTTATATTTTTTATATTTGAGCAAAAAATAATAAGTCAGAATCAAAAAATAAAAAATAAAAAATGATCAATATATCACACAATGGGCCAAGGGGGTGCAAATGGAAAAAAGGGGTGTGGACAGCATGCTGACTCAGGCCCAGCCTAAGCCAGATTTGTCTTCAACCTCCAGCTCCATTCAAACAGAAAACGCGCGCGCCTCTTATGCAATCATCATCTCCTGATTCTTTGACTTTTAACAAAAACTCATAACACAAACAATGTAGAGCATCAAGAGACGAATTCATACATATAAAACACATGACCTAACTCTGAGAAACGAAGGAGAATTTCTTCATCCCCAATTTCTGACCTAAATTTTCTTCAATGTTCATGGCCAAAATTCTCACAGCACGCATAATATAAATGAAAAGTAAATACATGGATGGCTTCAGGGCTATGAGTAGAACATGTTTTCTTCACAAACCTAAGCTTGATCATGCCTGGATAGAGAGATAGAAGTTCATGTTTTTACCTGTTTCAGCTTGACATGAACAGAACAATGTAGCAACTTCCAATGGATTTTGAGCTTTTGTACAGCTTGCTTGAAGTCCAAGGATGCTTCTCCAACTCCTAGCTTGCTTTAAAATCAACTGAATCGTGCTATGGAAGTCAACCTGCACAGCTTGAAAATAAAAATTGCAAACATGGTTATGGGTGTTACAGCTTGAGTTCAATGCTTGGGATAGCTTCAGTGGATGATATGGAACATGTTTGAACTCTTTTTAGCTAAAATGCACGAGTGGAAATGTTGGTGGAAGTCAAGTTGCAGAACTTGCTCTGTTTATGCAGCAAGAGGGTGTTTTTGTGAATGAAGAGGTATGGGAGGTGGTTCAGTCGTGCTTTAGGCTTGCTTGGATGTATGAAAGATGTTTGCCAACTTTGTTTTGACTGGTGTTTACAGGAAGTGAGAGTTGGTATGAGTTTGCCAAGTTTTCTTCTAATGTAAGCAAGGATAGTGTAAGTTCCAACACAGGCCTGCACCACCCTCTATGTATGTTGCATCTTTTGTTCTTAATCAGAGGGAGTTGTGTACAAATGCTAGCCTCAAAGATCTGGCCCATGCCTCTTGGATATGGTATTTGACATAAAGTGCATCTTTTCAAAAATGGCAAATTTACTTTTTCCATTTAAAGATTAATTCTTTGTGTAATGACTAAATGCATAAAACAATGCTTGAACACAAAGGTTAGGCATTTAATTATTTAGTGTGAAGAGGTTTAGAGGCCTGTAAACTATCACAAACCCTGCTGACTTGAAAATGCCAATGTTATGAACAAGCTTTGGCCATGAACAAAAGTGAATTTTGCCCAACTTTGCAAATTCGATTCTCTCTAACCACAAGGGTGTTTGATGAGTTCTTGGACAATTTGGAAAGCTTGGAATGTGTAATACAATCCATATTTGTAATGAAAATTGAAACTCCAAGTGGAAGCATGTGAAAAATGATCATGAAGTTGGTCAAAAATCCTGCCTAGAATAGGTCAAAATTTCTCTAAGTTAAAAATGTTTTGCACCCTTGTTCCAAAAATCATAACTTGAGCTACAAGCTTACTTTGAGAAAACTTTGTGAATCAAAGTTATAGATTTTGCAATGGACTACAACTTTCATGTTTTGAGTTTTGTTTGAATCCATTTGTATCTTGATTAAAAAATGGGACAAAGTTAGGGAAAAATAAGGAAGTTTCATAACTTAGAAAAATTCTAAGTTATGAAATTTTCTCATTTTAAACACTAATTTGCAAATTTGGATTTCTTGATGAAAAAGTTCCATAATTTGACACATCTTGATGAAAAATGAATCTTGGCACTTGATCTTGACCAAAAAGTCAAAGTTTGACTTTTTAGTATACAGTCAAATTTTGATCAGTTGACTGAAAAATTCATCTGTCAATCTTGTGTATTTGAGATCTTTTGAACTTGTTGAATGTGTCAAGACAATGCCATTGAGTCCTTGAGTACATATGTAAGCTTGGTTTGCCATTGGTTAGGTCAAACAGTCAAAAATTGCCTTTGTGCAGTCAAAACCCTAAAAATGACCATTTTGCCCTTTTGGTGATCTGATCAAATTTCTTGTAGAATTGTGATCCAAACTTGACCAAATGGTTCATATGAGTTCATTATGTTGATGTGGGTCAAAAATTATGAAGTTTGACTGTCAATTGGCCACAGTTGACTTTTTCCCCAATACAGCTGATTTCTAGGTCAACTGTCCAATTGACTGGGCAAAGATTGGAATCAAGGCTTGAAACTTGGTATGGATAAACTTGTAGATCCAACATGAAGCATGAAAGTAACCTTGGTCATGTTAGGTCAAAATATCCTGGTGCAAACTCAAACCCTAATTTGGGTCAATAGTGCAAGGAGTAGCCTTGAGCAGAGCAAACCCTAACTTGATCTTGAGCTCCAAGAGTCTTGTGGTGAGAAAATGTTGATGAAATGAGAGGGAAAATTTTGGGGTACAACAGTTTCCCCCGTTCAATCTTCTTGAACCTGAAGAGTTAGATTGTCAAGTTTGCCTTTCGCGTCTCGAAGGTAAAAGGAGATTGGACACTAGAGTGCCCGTAAATTTGCACTCGTCCAAGCATGGGTGCGGGAATGGGCTTAAAGATGCCATTTGGAGATGGGCTTAGAGATGCCATCTGGAGATGTGACAGAATCTTGTCGGGGATGGGCTTAAAGATGCCATCCGGAATGCTTGTTGAACTATATGTTGTTGATGAGTGAGTGAGTATCAGAAAGGTATCCATGTTTTGGAATATCTCTGAACTTTGGGTCTGAATAAGCAATAGATTGACATCCGTGTTGGGGAAGCATCTGTAAACTGTTTTCAGAGGTCTCGCACCTGAATAAGCGATAGATTAACATCCGTGTTTGGAGAATCCGTAAACTGTTTTCAAAGGTCTTGAAGTTGAATAAGCAATAGAGCAGCATCCATGTTGGGAAGCGTCCGTAAAATGTTTTCAAAAGTTGAGTCTGAACAAGTGATAGATTAACATCTGTGTTTGGAGAATCCGTAAACTGTTTTCAGAAGTTGAAGAATCTGAACAAGCGATAGGTTAACATCCATGTCTAGAGAACCCGTAAACTGTTTTCAGAAGTCTTGAAATTGACTAAGCAATAGAGCAGCATCCATGTTGGGAAGCGTCCGTAAACTGTTTTCAAAAGTTGAGTCTGAACAAGCGATAGATTAACATCCGTGTTTGGAGAATCCGTAAACTGTTTTCAGAAGTTGAAGAATCTGAACAAGCGATAGGTTAACATCCGTGTCTGGAGAACCCGTAAACTATTTTCAAAAGTTGAGTCTGAACAAGCGATAGATTAACATCCGTGTTTGGAGAATCCGTAAACTGTTTTCAGAAGTTGAAGAATCTGAACAAGCGATAGGTTAACATCCGTGTCTGGAGAACCCGTAAACTGTTTTCAGAAGTCTTGAAATTTAATAAGCAATAGAGCAGCATCCATGTTGGGAAGCGTCTGTAAACTGTTTTCAAAAGTTGAGTCTGAACAAGCGATAGATTAACATCCGTGTTTGGAGAATCCGTAAACTGTTTTCAGAAGTTGAAGAATTTGAACAAGCGATAGGTTAACATCCGTGTCTGGAGAACCCGTAAACTGTTTTCAGTGGTTGCATCTGAACAAGCGATAGATTAACATCCGTGTTTGGAGAATCCGTAAACTGTTTTCAAAAGTCTTGGATCTGAACAAGCGATAGGTTAACATCCGTGTATGGAGAACCCGTAAACTGTTTTCAGTGGTTGCATTTGAACAAGCGATAGATTAACATCCGTGTTTGGAGAATCCATAAACTGTTTTCAGAAGTCTTGGATCTGAACAAGTGATAGGTTAACATCCGTGTCTGGAGAATCCGTAAACTGTTTTCAGAAATCTCGAATCTGAACAAGCGATAGGTTAACATCCGTGTCTGGAGAACCCGTAAACTGTTTTCAGTGGTTGCATATGAACAAGCGATATATTAACATCCGTGTTTGGAGAATCCGTAAACTGCTTTCAGAAGTCTTGGATCTGAACAAGCAATAGGTTAACATTCGTGTCTTGGAGAACCCGTAAACTGTTTTCAGAGGTCTTGGAATGGAGAAGGAACCGGTGTAGGGTTGCCTGATGATGAGTCCGTGTAAAACTGCATCTGAAATTGAGAAGGAATCGGTGTAGGGTTTCCTGATGATGAGTCCGTGTAAAACTGCATCTGAAATTGAGAAGGAACCGGTGTAGGGTTTCCTGATGATGAGTCCGTGTAAAACTGCATCTGAAATTGAGAAGGAACCGGTGTAGGGTTTCCTGATGATGAGTCCGTGTAAAACTGCATCTTGGATAATTGTTAATGATAGCCTTTTATTCTTATCCTGAAAAGGACAAAATGTTAGCTAAACACAAAGTTATGTTGCATGAACTGTATGATGCAATATATGTTATATCAATGTTTACTATATGAATGTAATGAATGCGCATGTAAGCTGATGAGCTGTCTTGCTGAGGATAGATGAATCCTGGATAATGAAATCTTTGACTACTGCTGGGGAAAGTAAATCCTTGTCTGCTGCAGGGGATTGTAAGAATCTTTTGATCGTTGAAAATGAGAAGTCCTGGGACCACTGTTGGGGAATCAGGAGCTTGGGTTGTATGCCAATCTACTGGGGATTCCTGTCTTGAGGGGATCTTCACTGGAGAATATTTGAATACTCTGTGAGGAACTGAGAATGAGAGTCTTCATTCTGCTTGGGGATTGATAGTTGGAAGTTTTAGCTCCGCTGGGGATTGCAAGAATCTTTTGATTGTTGCAGGTATTGATCTGGGATCTTGAAAAGGTTGGTCGGTGAGATAGTTGTCCTGGCTTGTTTCAGGTATTGATGTCGGGAATGGGCTTACAGATGCCATTTGGATATAGGATGGATAGTTATTGGAGATGTGGTTAAAGATGTCATCCAAGAATGATTGTTGAATTGTAATTTGGGTAGTTGAAAGAAGGAACCTGTGTAGGGTTTCCTAATGATGAGTCCGTGTAAAAATGCATCTGGATTTGAGAAGGAACCGGTGTAGGGTTTACTGATGATGAGTCTGTGTAAAACTGCATCTGAATTTGAGAAGGAACCGGTGTAGGGTTTCCTGATGATGAGTTCGTGTAAAACTGCATCTGAATTTGAGAAGGAACTGGTGTAGGGTTTCCTGATGATGAGTCCGTGTAAAACTGCATCTGGATTTGAGAAGGAACCGGTGTAAGGTTTCCTGATGATGAGTCCGTGTAAAACTGCATCTGGATTTGAGAAGGAACCGGTGTAGGGTTTCCTGATGATGAGTCTGTGTAATACTGCATCTGAATTTGAGAAGGAAACGGTGTAGGGTTTCCTGATGATGAGTCCGTGTAAAACTGCATCTGAATTTGAGAAGGAACCGGTGTAGGGTTTCCTGATGATGAGTCCGTGTAAAACTGCATCTGGATTTGAGAAGGAACCGGTGTAGGGTTTCCTGATGATGAGTCCGTGTAAAACTGCATCTGGATTTGAGAAGGAACCGGTGTAGGGTTTCCTGATGATGAGTCTGTGTAAAACTGCATCTGGATTTGAGAAGGAACCGGTGTAGGGTTTCCTGATGATGAGTCAGTGTAAAACTGCATCTAGATTTGAGAAGGAACCGGTGTAGGGTTTCCTGATGATGAGTCCGTGTAAAACTGCATCTGGATTTGAGAAGGAACCGGTGTAGGGTTTCCTGATGATGAGTCCGTGTAAAACTGCATCGTGCCTGGAGCGTATCTGAAACGGTATCTTCCAACAGGTGATGAAGGAATTTTTGATGTTGATCGTAACTTCCAGCAGGTGATGAAGTAAATTTTGAACGACCTTGAGATTGAAATTCGAATGCCCCAAGTGATGGTGAGGGAGACTTGCCCCAAGTTCACTGAACTTTTGAGAGATTTGTTGAAATCTTGACTGGACTGCCCCAGGTTAACTGAACTTTGAAAGATCTGCTGAAATCTTGACTGGACTGCCCCAGGTTAACTGAACTTTGAAAGATCTGTTGAAATCTTGACTGGACTGCCCCAGGTTAACTGAACTTTGAAAGATCTGTTGAAATCTTGACTGGACTGCCCCAGGTTAACTGGATAGTAACATGTTATGCTCCCTTGTTGATAGGAGATTTGTCAATGGAAGTGTCATCCTCTTTGAAGTGACTTTGCTCACTGAGAGAGCCTCCGTTCATCGGATATTCATTGTGTGAACTTTTCCGCTGTCAAACAAATAGCCAAATGCAAACAGTGATATTCAAGTAATGCAAAGTTTATGTCTGTCTCAAAGTTTTTGAAAAATGTGTTTTTTAGCAGAAAACTTTTTATAAGACAAAATCAACACAAGATTTAGAGCAAATCCTTACAGGAGTCAGGATACCTTTTGTAACAGTATGCTTTCGAACTAACTCATGTTTCAATTAGATCTTTTGAAGGGTTGTAACGTGGCTTGGTTCACGGTTTAAGAAACAAAGGATAAAGGCTCAAAGTATATTTGTACCCACCCGCTCTTCGTGATGTTCTTCGATCCTAAACTCAGTTAATTGCGCGTCGAACTCTGTTCAAGTTTGGAACGACTGTTGGCAATGGTTCACCAGTTGAAATTGGAAGGCAGTCATTATCTCCTTTTTCTTTTGCAACATTTTTCATGTTGTTGAGGATTTGTAATGACCTCGTTCTTTTGATTTGTTATCCCTAACTTTTGCCTGACTGTTTCTGTTTTCGAGATTACAGTCAGCGGGATGCCCCAGCTTTCTTAAGCCTCCTTTATAGGTTTTGGCTCAGTGGGCTTTTTCTTTTTTGAGAGATAATGACTGCCTATGAGATAAGGAACCATCACTGTCTTTTGATTCCAGAGGAATGCTTTTTTGATGTTGTTCGTTGTATTACGAACTGAGAGTTTGCGACTTTAATGCGCCTCCCCTTTTTTTTGAATTAACTGAGAGACTACCCTGCCCCAGGTTTAAATCAAAGGTTTCAATTTGTTTAGAACAGAAAACTCCTACTTCTTTGGCTCGAAGGGGTTGACTAGGGATTATCTTCCTTATAACTCCAGTGTTTGGGATTTGAAAGAAATGCCTGTACATCATCAGCAAGGCCTGTTCAAAAGCATACTGTATGAGATTATGGCATTGTTTCGTCATCCTCCCTCTAAAGGCTTGCAGCTTTTTATCAAGAGTTAAATATCATAAAGAAAGTAGAAAGCATAGTTTAAGAATAGTGAAAACAAATGGATGAATTCAAGACAAACATATGCAATGCATTAATGAAACATAGTTTGACATCAACAAATAATTGTTTGAATCACAAAAGAAATTACAACTTTGAAAATTCAAATGGAACAAAAGTCTCTCAGTTCGAGCTTTGTCATCTCAGGTGGAGAAACCCTTAACGGAAGATTTTCATCTCGCCATCCGGCATGAATTTCAGCACTCCATTGTCAATCAAGTCTTGAATCTTGTTTTTCAAAGCCCAATAGGCGTCGGTGTCATGTCCCGGGCTATAGGAGTGGTATACACAAAATGCGTCAGGATGATAGCTAGGAGCGGAGGTATTGGGCTTCCGAATAGGATCCCTTAAAGCAGTCAGATTGACCTCCAACAAGCGTTCCAGTATTAGAGATGACGGTATGTCAGTCTCAATGAACTGTCTTCCAGAAGTAGTTTGCTTACGCCAATTACCCCGTTGACGCTGACGCGGTTGTTGATGGGCTTGTGACCCTGAAGCAAGTAGAGGAGCCTTTCCCTTGTCTTATTGTATCAAAGGGGGTTGAATGATGACTTGCTCTTCAACCTCAGATGTTTTCCCCACTTGGTTGTCCCGAAGCAGTTGGTTGACGAGAACTCTGAGCTTCTCTTGTCTTTGAGCCAAGTCCTGGATGAGAGCCATCTGGCCCACCAGTTGTCCCATCATTTGGATCCTCATTGCAGTAAGCTTGGACTGAAGCTCTTCCAACTGATCACTCTTGGCATTGCTTGAATTCCCCTGGACCACGCCCCTTGTGAGGAGAGCTTTCACTTCTTCTTTCCCCTGGGACAGGTTCAAGAACATTTCTTGAAGTTGAGCATTTTGATCCTGGATATCCTTGGCAGTCTGCTCTAGAGCCATCTCTACTGAAATAAACAGTAGGAGAATGAGGAAACCTGAAAAGGAAAACTTGTCATGATGCAATGCATGATATGTGGATGCATGTTTTCAAGAATCTCGTGGGGTAAACACAAGAGAATGTTATAGGTTGAACTTCGATCTTTGATTGGAGAACCTTGTAGTGGTGGATGTCTTTCCACAAGAATCAAGCTCACCATGTCGAGTGGGTCATAGCCCCTGATTCAAGTTGTTGCACTTGATCTTTGATGGCATTTGTTTTAGAGGAAAACCTCTTACCCCTTGGTAGATGTCTGGTTCAACGTGACCCTGCATCAAAAGACCCTCGAGATCCTTGAAATGGTTATTGAAAATGCTATGGTATGATGTTATGATGTTATGTACATGTATGCGAGAACAAGTAAGTGTATATACAGGAAATCATATTCACACAAAGCAAACAAGTCCTTAGGTCTAGGCTTGCATGGGGTTTGTAGGTAAGTACCCTCTTGAAGTTAGTTGGCTCATCCTGTCCTAAAATAGAAACCGGGTTCTAAGGAGCTCAATATCATTGGATTATTTTCTGTGTTCATTGTTTTGGTTTAGCCACTTAACTAGCGACCAAAATATTCCAAGAAAACAATCCTCAATGAGTGTAGTATCGAGTATCTACCAACTTCAGACTACACCAAAGCCAGTCATCTCACTACCCCTAATAAAAGGCCAAGATGGTCAAGTAAGGTTCTAGGTCATTAGTGCTTAGTGACATCACTCAGCGGCCCCGTACGCTCCTTGATTGAACTCAAGGGTTACCGGTACTCACAAATATGTCGCACTAATATAGCTATTGCTTCAACCGTGTCGGTATACCCCGCACAGTTTCCACAACGTATTGCTATCTATGAATGTTTCCCCAAATCCGGGTGTAAGATTTCAAGCCCAAACAAGAGAACCAAAATGTAAAGCAATCAAAGCAAACAATTAGTCATGCAAAAGGGTGATCTAAGCCCTAAGGTTACTCCACTTTTAATCATCCCCAGCAGAGTCGCCAGTTCTGTGATACGGTGGGAGAACTAACTTGAGGTTTTGCGTTTGTTTTCGCAAATGTTCGGTTTAGCAAGAGTCACCACCGACTTTTTATTTTATCCTAAGGAAAGGTTAAAAAGCACAGGAAAAACCTTTGAGATGTTTTCTTGGGTTCGGGGAGTAGATTATAGAAAGGGAAGGTATTAGCACCCTTTCTATCCATGGTTATCCATGGGCTCTTAGTTACTTGCTTAGATCACTTGCCTTTGCTTTTCAATTGTTTGAAATGGTGCTTTGTGTGTGTTTTTGAAAATGTTTTGAAAAAGATGCCTTGTCTAGGCAACCCTTGTAACAATTCTTTACTCGAATGTTTTACAAAAGGTGTTTGTCTTTTTGAAAAGATGTTTCAAGGTTTTGAAAGTTGTTTTGGAAATTGTATTGTGGAGTGTGTTTTGAAAATAGGCAAGTGTGTTTTGCAAGTTTGGTCAAGTAACCAAGAGCTATCTACCCTAAATTTCTCAAAGATCTTTCCTATGTTTAACCCTTTTAACAGTGTTGTTTCACCATTGTATTTGGTGAATAACCTTGTGTTAGGATGTTAACGGGACGGGCGCGGGTCATCATTTAGACCATGAATGCAATAGTGCCAAGTGTCTTTGGCAATTTTTCCTTTAAGGGACTTGATCATTTTTTAGGCAACTTGAGAAAGCGTCATCGAGGGACTATGATCATTTGATTTGTTTTTGTTTTGCCAAAGACACTCAACATGCAACATGGCCCATTTTTGAAGGCAACAAGCGGGAGGAACCCTAGGGGTGCAAGTGTGCATTGTGTTGTCCATTTTCATGCATGTTTATCTTGAAATTAGGTCAAGCTATTTGTTATTTGATTTGCATACAAACCCTAGGTCTATCATGGCATAATTTGAAAGCTTTTAATTGCGGAAATTTAAAGTCCTAAATTATTACAACATGATTATGGGGATGGGGGTACAAATGTTTGAATGGGGGGATATTTAGCAAGAAATTAAATCTAAAACTATTACATCCATATTGAATATACAAATATCAAATTGTACAATATTTAAACAAATATAATAAATATGCAAAAATGTATTATGCACAAAAAGGATTTTTCATGTATGAGAAAATATTTTTCTATGTGAAATATAAACAAAATGAAAAGGTCAAATTTTGAATATTTTTATGGTTTAGGGAAAAACCCTAGTTTGTTAAATAAATAGTATTTATTTATTAATATTATACAATATTATATATTAATTTATACAAAAAAAAAAAAGAAGTATATTGTGAAAAAAAGTATTTTTTAATGTCATATATTAATAAAAATAAAAATGTATTATTTCTATATTTTTGTCCTAAATATCTAATAAAATATACAAGTATTTATATTATATATTAAATATACTAAATATATATACTAAAATAAAATATTAATTATTTACAAAAATGTATATTTTTAGAAAATATTTTCAAAATGTAAACAAAAAAAAATAATAAATAAGAAATATATTTTTGTATTATTTTTTAGTGTTTTAAATAAAAAGTATTATATTTATTTATATATATATGCTAAATAAAACAAATAAATGCCAAATAAATGCAGAAATGTATGGAAAAATATTTTTTATATTTTTTATATTTGAGCAAAAAATAATAAGTCAGAATCAAAAAAGAAAAAATCAAAAATGATCAATATATCACACAATGGGCCAAGGGGGTGCAAATGGAAAAAAGGGGTGTGGACAGCATGCTGACTCAGGCCCAGCCCAAGCCAGATTTGTCTTCAACCTCCAGCTCCATTCAAACAGAAAACGCGCGCGCCTCTTATGCAATCATCATCTCCCGATTCTTTGACTTTTAACAAAAACTCATAACACAAACAATGTAGAGCATCAAGAGACGAATTCATACATATAAAACACATGACCTAACTCTGAGAAATGAAGGAGAATTTCTTCATCCCCAATTTCTGACCTAAATTTTCTTCAATGTTCATGGCCAAAATTCTCACAGCACACATAATATAAATGAAAAGTAAATACATGGATGGCTTCAGGGCTATGAGTAAAACATGTTTTCTTCACAAACCTAAGCTTGATCATGCCTGGATAGAGAGATAGAAGTTCATGTTTTTTCCTGTTTCAGTTTGACTTGAACAGAAAAATGTAGCAACTTCCAATGGATTTTGAGCTTTTGTACAGCTTGCTTGAAGTCCAAGGATGCTTCTCTAACTCCTAGCTTGCTTTAAAATCAACTGAATCGTGCTATGGAAGTCAACCTGCACAACTTGAAAATAAAAATGGCAAACGTGGTTATGGGTGTTACAGCTTGAGTTTAATGCTTGGGATAGCTTCAGTGGATGATATGGAACATGTTTGAACTCTTTTTAGCCAAAATGCACGAGTGGAAATGTTGGTGGAAGTCAAGTTGCAGAACTTGCTCTATTTCTGCAGCAAGAGGGTGTTTTGTGAATGAGGAGGTTTGGGAGGTGGTTCAGTCGTGCTTTAGGCTTTCTTGGATGTATGAAAGATGTTTGCCAACTTTGTTTTGACTGGTGTTTACAGGAAGTGAGAGTTGGTATGAGTTTGCCAAGTTTTCTTCTAATGTAAGCAAGGATAGTGTAAGTTCCAACACAGGCCTGTACCACCCTCTATGTATGCTGCATCTTTTGTTCTTGATCAGAGGGATTTGTGTACAAATTCTAGCCTCAAAGATCTGGCCCATGCCTCTTGGATATGGTATTTGACATAAAGTGCATCTTTTCAAAAATGGCAAATTTACTTTTTCCATTTAAAGATTAATTCTTTGTGTAATGACTAAATGCATAAAACAATACTTGAACACAAAGGTTAGGCATTTAATTATTGAGTGTGAAGAGGTTTAGAGGCCTGCAAACTATCACAAACCCTGCTGACTTGAAAATGCCAATGTTATGAACAAGCTTTGGCCATGAACAAAAGTGAATTTTGCCCAACTTTACAAATTCGATTCTCTCTAACCACAAGGGTGTTTGATGAGTTCTTGGACAATTTGGAAAGCTTGGAATGTTTACTACAATCCATATTTGTAATGCAAATTGAAACTCCAAGTGGAAGCATGTGAAAAATGATCATGAAGTTGGTCAAAAATCCTGCCTAGAATAGGTCAAAATTTCTCTAAGTTTAAAATGTTTTGCACCCTTGTTCCAAAAATCATAACTTGAGCTACAAGCTTACTTTGAGAAAACTTTGTGAATAAAAGTTGTATATTGTGCAATTTACTACAACTTTCATGTTTTGAGTTTTGTTTGAATCCATTTGTATCTTGATGAAAAAATGGGACAAAGTTAGGGAAAAATAAGGAAGTTTCATAACTTAGAAAAATTCTAAGTTATGAAATTTTCTCATTTTAAACCCTAATTTGCAAATTTGGATTTCTTGATGAACAAGTTTCATAATTTGACATGTCTTGATGAAAAATGAATCTTGGCACTTGATCTTGACCAAAAAGTCAAAGTTTGACTTTTCAGTATACAATCAAATTTTGATCAGTTGACTGAAAAATTCATCTGTCAATCCTGTGCATTTGAGATCTTTTGAACTTGTTGAATGTGTCAAGACAATGCCATTAAGTCCTTGAGTCCATATGTGAGCTTGGTTTGCCATTGGTTAGGTCAAATAGTCAAAAATTGCCTTTGTGCAGTCAAAACCCTAAAAATGACCATTTTGCCCTTTTGGTGATCTGATCAAATTTCTTGTAGAATTATGATCCAAACTTGACCAAATGGTTCATATGAGTTCATTATGTTGATGTGGGTCAAAAATTATGAAGTTTGACTGTCAATTGGCCACAGTTGACTTTTTCCCCAATAGAGTTGATTTCTAGGTCAACTGTCCAATTGACTGGGCAAAGATTGGAATCAAGGCTTGAAACTTGGTATGGATAAACTTGTAGATCCAACATGAAGCACGAAAGTCACCTTGGGCATGTTAGGTCAAAATATCCTGGTGCAAACTCAAACCCTAATTTGGGTCAACAGTGCAAGGAGTAGCCTTGAGCAGAGCAAACCCTAACTTTATCTTGAGCTCCAAGAGTCTTGTGGTGAGAAAATGTTGATGAAATGAGAGGGAAAATTTTTGGGTATAACAAAGCCCATTCCCTCAACCATGCTTTGACGAGTGCAAATTTATGGGCACTCTAGTGTCTAATCATCTTTTACCTTCGAGTCGCGAAAGGCAAACTCGCTAATCTAACTCGTCAAGTTCAAGAAGATTGAACAGGGGAAACTGTTATACCCCAAAATTTGCCCTCCCCTTTTTCACAAGAAATCACAACCCCAGGGTTTTCTCTGATTTTTGAGATTGGCTCAAGAATCGGTCAAACAGACTTTTCTTTATCAGTCAATCCAGAATTAGGGTTTTTCACTCGCATTTCTCAAATAGAACTGAATCCTCAGATATTCAGTTAATTGTTACATTATTGTCATGCTTGTTCAAGATTACTGGTTGTTTCTAAAAAAAACCTAAATATCTGGGATAGGAGTTGAGGCTTTGTTTGAAACTTTGAGGCATTGGTTTGATCAGTGGAGTGAAAAGTGTATGGAACACTTGTTTGATTAACTGTACAAAGCATGGTTAATTGGAATGTCGGGCGTATGATGATTAATGCAAGATTGTGAGATGGCAAAAGTTTATTGATTATTTATTTCATCTGGATTAAAGTTATTGGGATACATTCCCAGTTATTTTAATTTAAGAGACTTAAATAATTAAATAGACAGTACAAGGGAAAGAATGGAATATTTGACAGTAGGAAATTCTTATTTGACAAAGACTTTTTATTTATTTATTTCAAATATTGTTACAAATGTTATTCGAATATTGTAAATTTATAATTTACAGTGTTTACAATAATATTTTTTACAATAAATGAAAAGAAAATAAATCTAAATCCTAAATCTCTTGAAATCTTTGATCTTCTACTGTTTCTTCCATTATTCAACTGGTACCTACCTGAAAAAAGAAGAAAAAGAAAATCAGTACAAGATTATTTTAAATGAAAAGAAGAAGAAAAATCATCATTAAAATTGGCCGTCTAGAATCAGATTGCCTATTTTTCATCACGCTTTATTTTTCTCTCTGCAAATCGCAAGAAGATCACTCTTCTCGGTTCACAGAGAGAAAAATAAAATATAAATGCAAGCATGTCAAACTCAATGCAAAAACATGGGTGAATTACAAAAAGTTCCAAGTTGCATTAACCAAGCAAACTGAATTACAAAAAGTTCCAAGCTACATTAACCAAGCCAAACTGTATTACAAGTTTAAAGAGACAAACAGGCGCCAAAACTGCCAGGGTAAGTCAAGCAAAGGAATAAACTCAGCAGCAAGTAAAGTCCCATATTCAGCTACAGTACAAAATTGCCCAAAACCAAGTTACAAGACAAATTTGATAAAAATGGTAATGCAGCATGAAAACAGCCATACAGCAGACAAAAGGCAAGACAGCAGGAAGCAATTTGTTTGACAAGTAAAAACTTGTCAAAGATGCTTTTTCATCATTTTCTAGACAACCCAATTTTTCAGAAATAAAAAGATAAATAAGCAATTAAAAATGCTTATGGAGAGAGAGGAAAGAGAGAACCTAGTGAATAGGTTTTGCAGTTTGCAGTTTTGGCAGGCTGTAAAAGGAAGATAAGAGGAACCAAAGGAAATATATAACAATATAACAGTCTAAACACAGGAGAGAGATAGAGAGCAAAAAACTGCAAACTCAAATATCACACAAGCCTGCCTTCAACAAACAAAGTTCAAACCTGCGAAACTGCATAACAAACAAACCTCCAACCTGTTTTAACCTGCAAGTAAAACTTACAAAACCCAAAAAAATTTGCAAATCACACAAGCCTGCATAAAAAAAAGCCTTCAACCGAAGCCTGTATCAAAAACAAGTTCAAAGTTTATCCAAAACACAAGCCTGCCTACAGCTTACCACAAAACTGCTTCTAAATAAAAAAAAAACACAAACAAATTGCATGACCTGCAAAAACTCACAAACCTTCAAACTGCTAAACCTGTTCAAAATCCCAACCTGTTTAAAACTGCACAAAACTGCAAAAAAACCAGTTGAAACAATAAACAATAAATCACCCAAGCCTGCCTTCCCAAAACTCAAACCAACAAACATGTGAGCAAAACTGCTATCAAAAATCCTAACAAGTTCAAAGTTTATCCAAAACTGAAACCATCAAACAAAAGACAAAGTTACAAGCCTGCCTGTACTAACACCCAGACCTGCCTTACAAACCCAAAACCATTCAAACCTGTCCAAACTGCCTAGCCTGTAAGCCTGGAAACTCACAAACTTACAGCCTGCAATTCAAACAAATCAAGCCATTCCAACATTTCCAAACATACAAAAAAGCATATCCAAACTGTAATAACCCTGTTTGCCCAACAAAAAAGCAAGACCATAACAGTGGTTTTCAGTTTTCACCATCAACAAGACCAAACAACAATAGGTCTCAGAAAAAGTTCATCATCAACGAAAGTTCAACTCAGAAGAATAAGTTTTCAGAAAAGAATCATCATTAAACCTTCAAAGAGGAAAGGAAATACAGAAATACCAGGAACTCCGTCATCATCACGCTTTCCCTCCGTTCCGGCCGCCGAGAGCACCGCCATTCCAGCCCTCCATCACCTTACAGAACAAAACGCTCCAGGTATGTCCTTAAAACTCATACTACATGTAAACATCAAGGAAATCATTGATTAAAACGTGCATGTAACATTTAAGTTAATTGAAAACGCGACTGTAAAAAATGCGTTTAAGGACGAAAGGAAACAATACCGTCTCAATCATCGCCTTGGACAGTCATGGAGAGAAGAAGGCGGAGGCAATGCTCTGGCGACTGGAAGGTTGAAGGAGTGTCAGAACCATCGCCTGAGAGAGAAGAAGAGAAACGGAGAAGAAGAGCAGGAGTGGCGCCGTTGAGGCCAAAACTGAAAACCCTAATTGCTAAAAACAAACTCTAACCCTAAAAAAAATTGTCAAGCCTCAGATGGGCCTTCGCCCCAACAACAAAACATAAAGCCCAAACACACTTCCAGCGACTGCACCCCCCTTTTAACAAAATTCTTGTTTTTTTTTCATTTGGGCCAAAACACATGCTTAAGCCCATTACCATTCTTTGTGATTTTCTTTTAAAATAATACTCTTTTTTTTCTTTTTCACCAATTAATTTACTTTCTTTATAAAAATTAATACTTTTCTTTTTTTATTTATTCTAAAAACTTTGTTTTGTTAATAGTAAAGAGAAATAATAAATTAAAGTTTGTTTGATATATTTTCTTTAATATTTGTATATTTAATATAAAAGAATACTATGTTTAATTAATCTTTTTATATAAGTTTCTAAAAAACATTAACAAAAATACAAAAAAAAAATAGTAATAAATGCTTAATCTTTTTAGGTTAGAATTTTTATTTAATCATTTACATACATCTCATATTTCTCTGATTTTCTTTATCTTAGAATTTGTTAATATTTGAATTGCGTCGATTCGATTTGGTTGTAACCCATAATATTTGGGACATTATTCTGATAAGACTCATCCCCATTTGTAAATAATTTGTACCCCCATCCCCGGATACTCTTTTGTAATAGCTTAGAATTTAATTCTCGCACTTTATGTTTTTTAAATATGCCATGATTAGAGATTAGGGTTTGTATGTGAAAATTCAAAATCAATCGCTAGATGACCTAATACAAAGACAAATGCATGAACATGACAAACACCATTCACACTTGCACCTCTAGGGTAACCTCGCTTGTTGCCTCAGAAAATGCAATCATGTCCCTCAAGTATGAGACACTCTAGCAAATGCCCCTTGGATAAACAAAGATCGTAGTCCCTCGATGACCCTCGATGTTGCCTTCGATAAAACAATCTCGTCCCTTACAAAATTGCTAGAGCGTCTCACAAGTTGCCTTCAATGACTGTATACGATGACCCGCGTCTGTCCCCTTTAAACATCCTAACACAAAGTTGTTCACCAAATACAATGGTGAAACAACACTGTTAAAAGGGTTAAAAACATAAGAAAGATCTTCGAGTAAAAATAGGGTAGACAAACTCTTAGTTACTTGATCCAAAATCTTGCAAAACATCCTTGCCATTTTTCAAACACAACTTCAAAAAAACAACTTTCAAAACATTGAATTATCTTTTTTCTAAAAAAAAGACACACACCTTTGTATATATTCAAACAAGAATCATTACAAAGGTTTCCTAGACAAGGCATCTTTTTTCAAAACATTTTCAAAACCACACACACAAAGCACCATTTCAAACAATTGAAAAGCAAAGGCAAGTGATCTAAAAACAAGTAATTAAGAGCCCATGGATAACCATGGATGAAAAGGGTGCTAGCACCTTCCCTTTTCATAATCTACCCCCCGAACCCAAGAAAACATCTCAAAGGTCTTTCCTGTGCTTTTTGGCCTTTCCTTAGGATAAAATAAAAAGTCGGTGGCGACTCTTGCTAAACCGAACAAGTGCGAAAACAAACGCAAAATCCCAAGTCAGTTCTCCCACCGTATTACACAAGGATCAGAATGCTTCTAAAAACAACGGTTCTAAGGAACATTAGTGTTTTAAAGCTTCTAACAATGACTTTGATGGTAGAGCTTCTAAAGCCTTCTCAAGCTCTTATGAATCTAGACTCTCTTACTCCAAGGTTTTGAAGATTATGAAGACAAGGTTCTAATGAACAAGTTTTGACGACTCTTAAGACCAAGGTTCTGAAGATTCTAAGGACAAGGTTCTGGTGAACAGGTTCTGAAGACTATGAAGACCAACGTGCTAAAGACTCTGAAGACAAGGTTATGTTAAACAAGTTCTAAATACAAAGTTTTCGAAGACAAGTTTTAATCTTTCTAAACTTGCTTCAACTCATACAAATTTCTAAGACTCTAAAGATTACTAGATAAGATCAAAAGTTTTTACGTGAGAAATAGTACAAGATCACCTCCTTCCACTACTCTGATTTTGTGGAAAAAGGATTATACTATTGGTACAATGTTGTTTACCACTCACAATGACTATTATGCGAGGAGACAATTGTAATTCCGGTATTCCTATTCTACCCTCCAATGAATTTCTTTTTGGCTATAAAAGGAAGACTTGCAATAATTCAAAACAATCCTTTTGCGTTGAATCATTATGTTAAAACGCTGTTAAACTTTTATTGTAAATCTTTTGTAAAGTTTTGTAAAGCAATGAACTTTTGTTCGTTAACTTTCTAGAAAGGAATTGTTGTTTGCTAACTTGCTTCTAACATTGTTGTGTTATTTCTGTGTATTTAAACTTGTGTAAATTTTCTTTCTTAGAAGCATATTGTAAACACACAATCTTGTATTTCAACCTTGGGTTGATAGTTCCTTGAGAGACTAGGGATTTAGTCAGGATTCTCAAAAAGACATTAACAAGTAGTCGTTGTGGTTGTAAACATTGACGGTTAGTCTTTGTTTGTGTATGTAATCAGTTTGGTTATAGTGGATTAAGTCCTTTTTGAGAAATGCTAAATCACCTTGGCGGGTGGACTGGATTAACTCTGTTAACAGTGAACCAGGATAAAAAATTATGTTTATTTATTTTTGTTCTTGTGTTAACTTCCAGCGTTTGGTTTCAAAAAGATTTTATTCTTAGAAAATAAATTCAAACCCCCTTTTCTTTTGTTTCTCGCACCTTTACATAATACATATATTTAAATACACAAACAGTAACAACAATATACAACACAAATTTTTTAAATCAAATTTATAGTTACCTCAATCGCATCATGGGTACACTTCTTCTGCATATCCTATGTCAACCACTCTCACACTCCTTAGTCATCCTCTCTCGCTCCTCCTGCAACAACCTCTCATGTATATCCTGTAACAACCTCTTATAATACTCCTGCAACAACCTCTCCCACTCTTCCAAATGTACCCTCTCACGTTTCTCTTGAGTCATTTTCTCCCTCACCTTCTAAGATTCTGTTTGGCCCAACTTTTTTACGGTCTAAAAGTAACTTTTAAAATAAAGTTATAAATAAGAGCTTTAAAAATAAAGTTAAAGTTGTTTGGTAGTTTTTATTTATTTATTTTAATTTTTATAAAGCTACTATAAAATTAAAAGTTGTTTGATAAAGTATTTCTATAAAGCTTAAAATTTTATTTTGAATAAACATAACAAATAAAAAATATGTCCTCATAAAAATATGACTCGTTGCAACAAGAAGTTTTCAGAAAAGGTACAAAAGAAGAAAAAACCCGTGGAAGGAAAATAGGGTACACTATTAACGTGACATATTCTTTATATAGTAAAAAATTAATAAAATAATATTCAAAAAATGATAAAAATGTTGTTAGCGGAATTTGACCCGTGGACCAAGATATTTACCTCTGCATAAGCTAATTTAAAGTACATATCCATACCTTTTTTAAAAACCTCCTTCCATGAGTATTTTTTATTTAAATTTTTTTATTAAGATCTTAAATTAAATTGTGTTTGGAAAGCCTTCTCCTTAAAAGTATAGAGAAGTAGAAAAAAATTTAGGTGAAACGGTATCTAAGTCTACTTCTCCTGCTCCAGTTCTAATACTTCTTGTAATTTCTCCCTCATCCTTTGATTAACTATCTCTTCAATTCCTTTCTTAAAAATTATTCGTTATATTTGCAATGGTCCAAAAAAAATAACTTCAAGCCAACACCTCTTTCAAGACCACAAACACGACCATCATTCTCCTCTGTTCCAATTGCTTCTACTAAGATGTCATGATGTTCTCATGGAACAAATATAAAATCATTGAATGTTTCAACTAGTAAATTTTACAACACATATAAACGTTCATCTTTGCTAAATTGGAATAAATTAAACAAGTAATTTTGAAAAACGTATCTATTTACAATCTTTTCTGCAACTTCGCGTGTAGCCTCTGGTGTGAACTTGCCTCCTTGTATTTGATGTGTCCTCTTCCATTTCTCATGGCGTGATCGTGGAGATGGACTATGATCAAGGCTTCTAGAAGGATCTCCAAACTTAGTTATATTTGTTTTCTTTTTTTTTAAATCATTAAAACACACTAAATAAAAATAACATTATTTTTATCAAACTAACATTATTCAAGAAAAATAATATTTTTATCAAACAAACACTAGATAAAGTGAGTTATATACCAAAAACGTGACGAAGAAGTTTCTTTTGGTTGGAAGAGTCGATGTTTGAGTTGTTGTTGGAAGATGAAATCTAAGTTTTTATGAATATGAAAATCTCCTATGGTTTATTTAAGAGAATGAAATGAGGAGTTTCGATAGGTGAATTAAAAGTTAGAGTCTAGTTATATGAAGTATTCATGAAAAACAACTTACACTTTAGACCCCTATGCTAAGAGTGTCTTTGATTCATATGAATAAACGACCTTATTTGGACATTTTTGTTCCTAAGAACATGGTCATACAACCTTATATCTCTACTTACACACTCCTCTACCCTTCCTCACTACTACAAAAAAGGGATTTGACCTCGGACGAGAAAGGACTTTAACCTCAGTCGCTGAGGCGAGGTAATAAAGGGCGCCATAAAAACTTGTCACTTTACCCTAATTTATTGTAAAACTAATGGGTAAAGTGTTCTTCACATGGGTTCGATCCCCAATTTCTGTATTTTTATTATTTTCAGAACTGGATGGCACACCCCCCATTATCTCTCAGTTATTTGAGAAACTGAGATAATATATTAGCATTATTACCTCGATTAAAATAATAATCGAGAGGAAAACATTGTTATTTAATTTTCTTAATTTTCTATATTTTAGTTTTAACTTGTATTACGGAACCATATTTTGGCCATTTCTGAAACAAAAACATTGTTACAGAATCATATTTTGGTCATTTCTGAAACAAAAATATTATTACAGAACCATATTTTGGCCATTTCTTAAATAGATACTTTGTACACTTTGCCCATTTCTAAAATAGAATTATTGTACCATAAATACTCATTGTTTAAACCATTTGCAAAGCCAAAATGACACATGTACACCTTATAATTTTACAACAAATTAAAACTAAAATTCAATAACCATTTGAAAATGATAAACCAACAAAATCCCAAAATATAACTTCTTGTTGGTCGTCCAAAAGTTTTCTTATATGATTTGTCCCTGGTTGTTAAGCACCTATAATTTGAACTGCATTTAAAACCAATTTCATCAGCAACAATAATATTAAATCTTAGTAAAAAGAATATAAAAAGATAAATAAGTAAATGTATATTACTAAGTGATATAAAAAATTTACTTACTAGTTTTCCCATATCTCCTCTTGATGATCACAACGAAAAGCATGCACATCATCATCGAAATTATTTTCTTCTGATGAGAGACATACAAGTGTTGCGAAAGAGGGAGTATCAAAATTAAAATATTGATTATCATCACTATCAGGAATATATCTTCCTTGAAGAATAATTGACCATCTTACATTAGAAGGATCAGTGACATAAATGTTGGTGTAAGCCCTAGAGGCCAATACTTTTGGTACTTGTATCAAATTATTTATTAATAATAAAAGGCATTTCTTTATTATGTTTGCTTTCCAAAATAATAAAGTCCCTAGAATGGTTTATTTGTTTAATGAAATGTTAAGTGTGACTTAATCATGAGATCCCATTAAACATAAGACATTATTCTTAAAGTATCCGTAGTCAAGCTTTAATGTGAAGTGGGATAACATTAAAGCATTAAGATTATTATGAAGATAGATTGATGATCACATCTCATGGATCATAGATAAGGAGTTATCAAGTCTTGACATATGTATGAATATTAGGAGTAATATTTATACTGGATTGACCCGCTATGAGAATACTACATAGAATGTTATGCAAAGTGTCATAAGTTATTCTCATGATGATAATGGTGTATACCACCCTTCGACCTGAAACCACTATGGACCCTAGATGTAGAGTCAAGTACTTTATTGCTGATCAAACGTCGTCCGTAACTGAATGACTATAAAGACGGTCGATGGGTACTTCACAAAGCATGCTAAGGGACATGAGTGACCTAGATGGAATTTGCTCATCCTGCATAACAGGATAAATGTCTAAGGGCCCAATATTGAACTGAACAAGGGTGACACAGTGTATACCTTGTGTTCAATATAGACATGAGGGCAAAAGGGTAATTGTACAACACAAATATTATCACGGAAAAGGTTTGGTCAGATCACATGACATTTTCGTGACTTGGGTAATAGTGATGTGTTGCTAGATACCGCTCACTGTTTATTATATTAAATGTGTGATTTAATATAATTTCCAATGTCGCGAAAACCTACAGGGTCACACACATAAGGACAGGTTGATGAGAGATAGAATAAATAAGGAACACCGTAAGGTACGGTGCACTTAAGTGTAATACGGAAAGTGGTAAGGTACCACGTGAATAAGTGATATATGGTACATCATAAGGTATGATGTCCATAAGCTTAATTGGGCTTTTAGCTTATAGCCTTAATTGGGCTTTTAGCTTGTAGTCCACACGAGTGATTCTATAAATAGATCCCTTGTGATGAAGCAATTTCACTTGATGCAATTTCGTTTTTGATTATCTCTCTCACTCAAAGCTTTTGTTCGTGATCAGCTAGCACTGTGACCAGAAGCGATCTGTTCGTGTGGACTGAGTAGAGGCGTTGTTCTTCATCGACGCTCGTGATCACAACATCAAAGGTCTGAATCTCCACAAGAGGTAAATATTTCTATCACTGACCATGCTCATTCGTAAGGATCGCAAAAGGAAAATTTTATATTCCGCTGCGCTTTTGATCGCAATTTTCCTTCAGTGGTATCAGAGCCACTTACGAAACCATGGATCTGATAGTTGTTTATGTTCTATATTTTCTGTTTTGATTCGATTAAAACCAGAATGAATTGAATAATAAACGATTAATTAAATTTGGCATCTGTTGTGTACGATTTGGATGATTGATGTTGACTATGCTTCAGAATTCGACATTAGTATGGTGAAGCAGCGATACATCGATCGTCCATAGGTTACACAAATAAGATCGATCACTTTTATATATGATATAAGTAAATCTGATGCAACGATGGTATATGTGATATATTGTTTTTGTTTCGTTCATTCAAACACTTGATGATTGTTATTCCTTTGACCGATCACTGTTCATATGCTTCGGAATCCGACATTAGTATGGTGAAGCAATGGCATGTGATTAATCATACTGAATTATCAATCGAGATGTGTTTGACAGCATGAAACTGTTGCATTAGGGTTCATGACGGCACAAGGGTTGTGTTGTTGCAGAGTTATGCGATTAGGGTTGTGAATGCACAAGAGTTGTGCGAAAATGACGCTGATTTCAAATGAATTATTCATTAAAATTTTGCGTCGGGGCGCTGCCCCTCGCAACCCCGCAAAGGGGCACTGCCCCTTGACCCCCGTCCGCTGAATGGTCAGCGGAACCACCATCCACTGACCGGGCAGCGGAACCCCCGGCTAACTCTGCGTAGTGTGATCAATCGTCGAAATTTAATTTGCCTTTTTTTAATTAACAAAATTTAAACTAATAATAAAAGTGTGTTTATTATTATTGTCTTGTGGTGATCAGTTATGGCCTTAGGTTTTTCCTTTATTTTGTTTTGGGATTGTAAAATACGGCCTGCGTGTCGTGCCTCTCTCTAAAATTCTTGATGTAACTTCTTTTCTCATCTCACTCCCTTGTATGTAAAACGAGTTTCTTTTATGTAATGTAATGTTATGAAGAAAGAGAAGAATACAATATCAAAGGAGGATAACCTTGGAGATCTTGCTTAGAGAAGTTTAGATCGTTATTAGGTTAGCTTAGGTTCTCTCATTGGCTTGGGAGAACAATTGCGCTAGGGGCCATAACTGTATCCTTTTATGTATATTGATGCATGTGTTTGTATGTTGATGCATGAGAGAGACGAATTGCATGTTAAGCCGGTGAGATCAAACTAATAACAAAATCCCTCAAGTTAAATATTAAGTTCATGCTTTCCAAGTTTTATCACTCATCAAGACTAGTATCGAACAATGTAGGTTTCGCCTACGCGAGGTGCATGTTCTATATTAGTAAGGTGCGATGGGATAATTGTAATATCCAACTGCTAAAACAATGGGTCAAACTTAACTAAACACATTATAATAAGATTATACATGTTTAGAAGCAAGAGTTGGGAATGATTCATATGATGAATTAGAATAAGGAGTTATTCACCCAACTGAAAATATTCGAGAGTTGTATGAGATACAATTGGAAGAAGTTCCTACCTAAATAACCTAGTTTTGTGTAATCAGCCTAACGCTGACTTAGAACGAAGTGAAATGTGGATCTCGACCCACTAGAAAGTCTTCCAACGGGATTTTCCGAATCAAATGAAGAGGGTCATTTGGTTTGAGTAAAATAGTGGGAGCATATTTGATTAAAGGCCTAATTAAATATGTTGTTTTAATGATACTTATATTTTCATTTTTTTGTAGATTACCATGACAACAAACAACCATATTTTGAGATCAATCCTAGATAAAGAAAAATTGTCTGGGACAAATTTCCTGGATTGGCACCGAAATCTGAGGATTGTCCTCAAGCACGATAAGAAGCTGTATGTCTTGGAGACACCTGTTCCTGAAGAGGAACCGCCTAGTTCGGCACCTAAGGCAGAAAGAGATGCTTATAAGAAGCATCTTGATGATGCTAACGAAGCCGCTTGTCTCATGCTAGCTACTATGAACTCGGAGTTGCAAAAGCAACACGAGAACATGTCAGCGCTCGATATGATCGGACATCTGAAAATGCTCTATCAAGAGCAGGCAAGAAATGAGAGGTTCCAGGTTTCAAAGGCCCTTTTTAACAGCAAGTTATCTGAGGGAAACCCTGTAGGTCCCCATGTACTCAAAATGATTGGGTATGTGGAGAACCTTGAAAGGTTAGGGTTTCCGCTTAGAAAGGAACTTGCAACTGATTTTATCTTGCAATCATTGCTAGATAGCTTTAATCAGTTTGTCATGAATTTCAACATGAATGACATGGATAAGAGTCTTCCAGAATTGCTAAGCATGTTGAAAACTGCTGAGCAGAATATGAAGACAAAAGGGAAGTCTGTAAGTCTCGGAGTGCCTAAGAGGGGGGGGGGGGGGGGTGAATTAGGTCTTATAAGACTTTATTCTTTTTTTTATGAGAATGCTTGGTAGTAATTTTTTGGTTAAGTGTTTGAAGGTTTTGTTTATATCTTTATCTTTTCCTGATTATGGTGATGAAAGCGATAAATGCGGAAAATTAAAGAACACGGTGATATATCCTGGTTCCCCTCACAATCCGAGAGTACTCCAGTCCCCTTTCCAACACGAAAGAGATTTCACTATAGTTAGAATGATTGTACAGCCTATGCTTACTATCTAACCTATAGGGTGATCAAAGGTTCTTAACACCTTTAAGACCAAACAAACACTAATGTGAATGAAGAACAATCCTCTTCAAATCACAACACTTACTTCCAACAATCCTGGATAGTAAGGAAAAATCTTTAAGTAATACAATGATTAATTTTGAAGTATATGGAGAGCTTTATCAATCTTCAATTGATCTTCTTCTTCAAGATAAAAACAATTCTCAACAATGTATATAAATGTTCACAATGTATGTATGAAACTTGTAATGATAATGAAAGTGTATATGGCAAGTTTCACAAAATTATGAACACATGAAAGTATAATTTCAAATGTGAGTAAAATGAGAAAATTGTTAATGAAGAAGTATTTGTTTATTTGAAAATTGAAGCATTCTTGTGTTTTTGAAATAAGAAAATCTGCATTTTATAAAGTTGTAAGAACCTCTTCATTCATGCCAATTCATATGAAAAGTTGCAATGCATTCATGAAAAGATACCACTTGAAAAATGTTCAAAAAACAAAGTAAAAGCTGCACTGGTTCGCTAGGAACCGGTTCCGACACTGATAGAACCCGGTTCTTAGTGAATTTTATAAGTTGGAATTCAAAAATATCATGCAGGAACCGGTTCCCCTATTGGTACAACCCGGTTCCTGGTACAAAATCCAGGGACATGTTTTTTGAGAAATGCTGGAACCCGGTTCCCTGTTAGGGAGGAACCGGTTCCTAAAGGGTTATTTTCAAAAATGCTTTTTGAAAGATATTTCAAACAAAGTTTTCTTGATCTTAAAGTTATGGAATATGTATATGTTGATGAATGCATATTGTGAACATCTATATTCAAGATTTTAAGAATTATTTATACCATATTGACATTTGATGATTCTTCAATAATTCTTCAATAATCTTCAAGACTTTTATTTGATGTTGATAAGCTTTTTGCACATCCTTTGAAAGTTGATGTCCATGTTGTCTTCATCAAAACACATTCTTTAAATATGACTTGAGAAGCTTGCAATTACATTCTCCCCCTTTTTGATGATGACAATCAAGTCTTGAAAACGATTTCTTGAAATGTTCATGTTGTTTTGTGTAGAAAACATGTTGAGCAAATGCAAGGCTCCCCCTAAATTGTATGCTCCCCCTAAGTCCATGATTCTTTGAATTTTGGAGAGAATTTGATATTTATTTGGGCCTGCAATTTCTTTGAAACAAAACAACACACATGCATATTCTTCTCCCCCTTTATTAACATCAAAAAGGATGGGGAAAAAGATTGAAATAGATACATATAAAAATTAAGACGTGTATAAAACACAACCATACATTTAAAGTACGAACAAAACACATTGTATGATTTCAAACATACTAAAATACGAACAACGAATTGTACGATTACATAACAATAAAACAAAAAAATGCCTAAACATCACGAAGCATAAAAATAGAACATTGTCTAAACGTTAAAAAGAAAAATACATTAAAAATAAATGACATAAAAAATTTTTTTGTCTTTTAATCATCATCTTCATTCATCTCATCATCATCTTCATCACTTTTCTGCACAAGAAACAAAGTCCAAGAATATCTAGAAAAATCATCAATAATGACTAAAGCGTATAGATTACCTCCGAAGCTTTTTGTTCTTGATGGACCAAAGAGATCCATGTGTAACAATTGTAGTGGTCTTGTAGTAGACACCACATTCTTAGATTTGAAAGTTGTTTTGGTCTGTTTTCCCTTTTGGCATGCATTACATAATTTGTCTTTGATGAACTTCATCTTTGGTAGACCAATAACTAAGTCATGCTTAACCAATTTGTTCAAGTGCTCCATGTGAATGTGAACGATCCTCTTGTGCCATAACCAAGCGTCATTGTTGTTTACCATAAGACATTGTACCTTCAGAGACAAATCATCTAAAGTAATCATAAAAATATTATTAGTTCTTATACCTTTGAGTTTTACCTCATTGGTTGCCTCATCCATAATGAGACATTCATCTTTGTTGAATTTGATCTTGAACCCTCTATCGCAAAGTTGACTTATGCTAAGAAGATTGTGCTTTAATCCTTCAACATAGAGAACATCCTCAATTTGAATGGATGGAGGTGTGCCAACTATTCCAACGCCAAGAATCTTTCCTTTGGTGTTGTCTCCATAGGTGACATACCCTTTGGCTTTATATACTAGATATGAAAATTGGTGTACATCTCCTGTCATATGCTTTGAACATCCACTATCAAGATACCAAACATTTGATGTGGATTTCAAGCATACCTACACAAACAAATTATTCTTTGTTAGGTACCCAAGTTGCCTTGGATCCTTCATAGTTAGTTCCCTTTTTCACCCACACATAATGCCCACCTGCTATACTAAAGTTTCTAACATAGCAAGCATTAGGTGTATGGCCTTTAATACCACAATAGAAATAAGTAGGTTCAAAGTTACTTCTATATCTAGAAGGATAAGATTTCTTCTTAGGAAATGTTTTCTTTTTCGATACATTAGCCTTTTTCTTTTGATGATTATGAACAACTTGCTTCTTTTCTACTTTCTTGAGATTGGAACTATTACTAGCCTTTACAAAAACAGTGGGATTGTTACTTGGTTTCTTAGAATTCACATAACCAAGACCCCTTTTATCATTAGGATAACGTTGTTGGCTTAGTAATCCTTCCAATCCTATTTGTCCTTTTTCATATCGTTCAATGACTCTTTTCAATTGAACAATTTGAAAGACATTTGATTCACACTTGGAGCATGCAAAGTTTTCTTTTTCTTTAATAAAATTCTGTTTTTGAAGTTCAAAATCTTTAGTCATGGTGTCAATTTTTTCTAAACAACTTAGAAGTTCTTTTTCTTGTTTTGACACCTTTTTGTATAAACTTTTGCATTCTTTCAAGAGTTCATCAATAGCATCTTGAACATCATCATCAAAAAGATTAAATTCATTACTAACCTCTTCTTCATCGTCAGAGTGATGTGAAGCCATTAATGCTAGATTTGCACATTCCTCGCTTTCCGAATCGGATGAAGAACTTATCTCATTATCTTCCCATGCAACATAAGCCTTTTTGTTCTTGAACTCCTTTTTGCCTTTGAATCCATTTTTCTTGGAGAGTTTTGGACAATCCGGCTTTATGTGACCTTGCTTTCCACATTCATAACATGTGACATCTTGTGTTGATGTGGAGGCTTCTTTATCTTTATGATTATAAAATTTCTTCCTCTTGACAAAGTTAGCATTATGAAGATTATTTTTATGACCAAAATATTTTCCTAACCTTTTTACAAGAAGCAAGAAGTTTTCATCTTCCTCCGATGCATCTTTATCTTGACTTTCCTTTGAATCAACTTTCAAGGCAATGCCTTTGGATTTCTTCTCTAAATTTTCATGTTTTTCAAGTCTACCGAGTTCCGTTTCATATTCTTGAAGTTTGCCAAATAATGTAGCGAAAGTCATTGCGGAGAGACTATTCTTTTCCGAGATTGCCGTTACCTTTGGTTGCCATTCCCTAGTCAATGATCTAAGGATTTTCAAGTTGAGTTCATCATTTGTCAAGGTTTTACCAAGAGCATTTAAGTGATTTGTCAAATGCACATATCTCTTTTGTAAGTCAAGAATGGATTCTCCGGGCTGCATTCGAAATAGTTCATATTCTTGACTCAAGGTATTTAGCCTTGATCTTTTTACTTCAGTCGTTCCTTCATGAGTTTGAACCAGGGTATCCCATATTTCTTTTGCTGTCTTGCAGTTCGAGACACGGAAAAATTCGTCCATACTGAGTGCACCTTGAAGAAGGTTTATTGCCTTTTTGTCATAGAGAACTTTCTTTTTATCATCGTCGTCCCATGCAGTTTTGGGCTTTACAGAACCAATGCCATTGATAACTGATATCGGGATAAATGGACCATTTTCAACAGCATCCCATACTTCCTCTCCTTGTGCTTCTAAATGCGCCTTCATGCGTATTTTTCAGAAGTCAAAATATTCACCACAGGATAGAGGAGGCTTGTTGTTACTACCACCATCTCTGAAAACTGGTTGATGATTTATGGAAGCCATTCTGGATCTTTAGGAACAAGTTACCTATAACTTGCTCTGATGCCAATTGTAAGTCTCAGAGTGCCTAAGAGGGGGGGGGGGGGGTGAATTAGGTCTTATAAGACTTTATTCATTTTTTTTAGAATGCTTGGTAGTAATTTTTTGGTTAAGTGTTTGAAGGTTTTGTTTATATCTTTATCTTTTCCTGATTATGGTGATGAAAGCGATAAATGCGGAAAAGTAAAGAACACGGTGATATATCCTAGTTCCCCTCACAATCCGAGAGTACTCCAGTCCCCTTTCCAACACGAAAGAGATTTTACTATAGTTAGAATAATTGTACAGCCTATGCTTACTATCTAACCTATAGGGTGATCAAAGGTTCTTAACACCTTTAAGACCAAACAAACACTAATGTGAATGAAGAACAATCCTCTTCAAATCACAACACTTACTTCCAACAATCCTGGATAGTAAGGAAAAATCTTTAAGTAATACAATGATTAATTTTGAATTATATGGAGAGCTTTATCAATCTTCAATTGATCTTCTTCTTCAAGATAAAAACAATTCTCAACAATGTATATAAATATTCACAATGTATGTATGAAACTTGTAATGATAATGAAAGTGTATATGGCAAGTTTCACAAAATTATGAACACATGAAAGTATAATTTCAAATGTGAGTAAAATGAGAAAATTGTTAATGAAGAAGTATTTGTTTATTTGAAAATTGAAGCATTCTTGTGTTTTTGAAATAAGAAAATCTGCATTTTATAAAGTTGTAAGAACCTCTTCATTCATGCCAATTCATATGAAAAGTTGTAATGCATTCATGAAAAGATACCACTTGAAAAATGTTCAAAAAACAAAGTAAAAGCTGCACTGGTTCGCTAGGAACCGGTTCCGACACTGACAGAACCCGATTCTTAGTGAACGTTATAAGTTGGAATTCAAAAATATCATGCAGGAACCGGTTCCCCTATTGGTACAACCCGGTTCCTGGTACAAAATCCAGGGACATGTTTTTTGAGAAATGCTGGAACCCGGTTCCCTGTTAGGGAGGAACTGGTTCCTAAAGGGTTATTTTCAAAAATGCTTTTTGAAAGATATTTCAAACAAATTTTTCTTGATCTTAAAGTTATGGAATATGTATATGTTGATGAATGCATATTGTGAACATCTATATTCAAGATTTTAAGAATTATTTATACCATATTGACATTTGATGATTCTTCAATAATTCTTCAATAATCTTCAAGACTTTTATTTGATGTTGATAAGCTTTTTGCACATCCTTTGAAAGTTGATGTCCATGTTGTCTTCATCAAAACACATGCTTTAAATATGACTTGAGAAGCTTGCAATTACAAAGTCCATTCTGATGGTCAGTAATGGAAAGAAGCTGAACAAGAGGCCTACCAAGCAGGTTGGTAAAGGTAAAGGCAAGGAAGTTGCCAAGCGTAAACCTATTGTTCCTGCTTTGAAGCCTAGTGGAGGCATAGCAAAGGAGGGCACTTGCTTCCATTGCGGTAAGACCGGACATTGGAAGAGAAACTGCCCAAAGTACCTGGAAGATAAGAACAATGGAGTAGGGACTTCAAATTCAGGAATTTGTGTTATTGAAATTAATTTATCTACTTCTGCATCATGGGTATTAGATACTGGATGCGGTTCTCACATTTGTACTAATGTGCAGGGGCTAAAAAGGAGTAGAGATTTGGCAAAAGGTGAAGTTGACCTACGAGTTGGAAATGGAGCAAAGGTTGCTGCTTTAGCCGTAGGAACTTATGTTTTGACTTTACCTAGTGGTTTAATAATTCAGTTAGAGAATTGTTATTATGTACCTGCAATTAGTAGGAATATTATTTCCGTTTCTTGTTTGGACAAGTTTGGTTTTTCATTTATAATAAAGAACAATTGTTGCTCTATTTATTTGAATGATATATTCTATGCTTCTGCACAAATGAACAATGGACTATATGTCCTTGATCTTGAAATGCCAATTTATAACATTAATACTAAACGGATTAAACCTAATGAGTTAAATCCAAGCTACCTTTGGCACTGTCGCTTAGGCCACATAAATGAGAAACACATTTCCGAACTCCATAAAGATGGACTCTTGGACTCTTTTGATTATGAATCATATGAGACATGCAGATCTTGTTTAATTGGAAAGATGACAAAGTCCCCAATCACAGGAAAAGGTGAAAGGGATAATGATCTTTTGGCCCTCATACATACTGATGTATGTGGACCACTGAACATACCAGCCAGAGGAGGTTTTCAATACTTCATCACATTTACTGATGATTTCAGTAGATATGGTTATGTGTATTTAATGAAACACAAATCTGAAACCTTTGAAAAATTCAAGGAATTCAAGAATGAAGTACAAAACCAACTAGGTAAGAATATTAAAGTTCTTCGATCAGATCGAGGCGGTGAATATTTAAGCCTAGAGTTTGATGACCATCTAAAGGAATGTGGGATTTTATCCCAACTTACTCCTCCCAGAACACCACAATGGAATGGTGTATCTGAGAGAAGAAATCGAACCTTGTTAGACATGGTCCGATCCATGATGAGTTACGCCGATCTTCCGAACTCCTTTTGGGGACATGCACTATTGACTGCAGCTTACACACTTAACCGGGTTCCATCCAAAAAGGTTGAGAAGACACCATATGAGATATGGAGTGGTAAGAAACCACATATGTCTTACATGAAGATTTGGGGTTGCGAAGTTTATGTGAAACGACAAATTTTAACTAAGCTTGAGCCCAAATCTGACAAATGCTTATTTGTGGGGTATCCTAAAGAAACAAGAGGGTATTACTTCTACAATCCTTCTGAGGGAAAAGTGTTTGTCGCTCGAACTGGAGTTTTTCTGGAAAAGGATTTTATTTCCAAAAGAATCAGTGGGAGGAAAATAGAGCTTGAAGAAATTCAAGAACCACAAAGCATTGATACACCTATGGAGGAATTAGAGAAGGAAACACAAGTAGTTGTGGAAGAGAAACCTGCTCAAGTAGAACAAGACCAGCGTAGGTCAAGCAGGATACGTCAACAACCTGAGAGATATGGATATCTCATAAGTGATCAGGGTGATGTATTACTCATGGATCAAGATGAGCCTGTGACCTACCAAGAGGCCATAACTGGTCCTGAGTCCGAGAAGTGGCTAGAAGCCATGAAATCTGAAATGGATTCCATGTACACAAACCAGGTTTGGACCTTGGTAGAGCCTCCTATAGGAGTTAACCCTATAGGATGCAAGTGGGTCTTCAAAAAGAAGACTGACATGGATGGTAAGGTACATACCTATAAGGCAAGACTGGTTGCAAAAGGCTATAAACAAATTCATGGGGTTGACTATGATGAAACCTTTTCACCAGTTGCAATGCTTAAATCTGTTAGGATTTTACTTGCTATCGTTGTATATCATGATTATGAAATATGGCAGATGGATGTCAAAACTGATTTCCTTAATGGGAATCTTCTTGAGGATGTGTACATGACACAACCTGAAGGATTTGACATACCAGAGGAAGCCCAAAAGATATGTAAGTTACAGTGATCAATTTATGGATTGAAGCAAGCTTCCAGAAGCTGGAATCTTCGTTTTGATGAAACAGTAAAACAATATGGATTCATCAAGAATGAAGATGATCCTTGTGTCTACAAGAAGGTTAGTGGGAGCATGATCGTATTCCTGGTATTATATGTAGATGACATATTACTCATTGGAAATGATGTCCCTACCTTGCAACAAGTGAAGACTTGGTTAGGGAAATGCTTTTCAATGAAGGACCTAGGTGAAGCAGCCTATATATTAGGAATCAGGATCTATAGAGATAGGTCACAAAAATTGCTTGGCCTAAGTCAGAGTACATACATAGAAAAAGTGTTGAGACGCTTTTAATATGCATGATTCCAAGAAAGGATTCATACCTATGCAACATGGCATGTGTCTGTCAAAAACACAATCCCCTTCAAGTAAGGAAGAAAGGGATCGCATGGATAAGATTCCATATGCATCTGCAATAGGATCTATCATGTATGCCATGCTATGTACTCGACCAGATGTCTCGTATTCTTTAAGTGCAACGAGTAGGTACCAGTCTAATCCCGGTGATGCTCATTGGGTAGCTGTCAAGAATATCCTTAAGTACTTGAGAAGGACTAAGGATTCATTCTTGATATATGGAGGTCAGGAAGAGCTTGCTGTAATTGGATACACCGATGCTAGCTTCCAGACAGATAAGGATGACTTTAGATCGCAATCTGGTTATGTGTTTTGTTTAAATGGTGGCGCTGTGAGCTGGAAAAGTTCAAAGCAAGATACAGTTGCTGATTCTACAACCGAGGCTGAGTATATTGCTGCCTCAACTGCAGCAAAGGAAGTTGTTTGGATCAAGAAGTTCATTAGTGAACTTGGCATAGTCCATAGCATTGTGGATCCCATTGATCTCTATTGTGATAACAATGGTGCTATCGCACAAGCTAAGGAGCCTAGATCTCACCAACGATCCAAACACATACTTAGGCGTTATCATCTCATTCGAGAGATAATCGATCAGGGAGATGTGAAAATATGCAGAGTACCTACACTTGACAATGTTGCTGACCCATTAACAAAGCCTCTTGCGCAGCTGAAGCATGATGGATATACTAGATCTATGGGTATTAGGGGTATGCCTGATTGGCTCTAGTGCTAGTGGGAGATTGTTGGTGTAAGCCCTAGAGGCCAATACTTTTGGTACTTGTATCAAATTATTTATTAATAATAAAAGGCATTTCTTTATTATGTTTGCTTTCCAAAATAATAAAGTCCCTAGAATGGTTTATTTGTTTAATGAAATGTTAAGTGTGACTTAATCATGAGATCCCATTAAACATAAGACATTATTCTTAAAGTATCCGTAGTCAAGCTTTAATGTGAAGTGGAATAACATTAAAGCATTAAGATTATTATGAAGATAGATTGATGATCACATCTCATGGATCATAGATAAAGAGTTATCAAGTCTTGACATATGTATGAATATTAGGAGTAATATTTATACTGGATTGACCCGCTATGAGAATACTACATAGAATGTTATGCAAAGTGTCATAAGTTATTCTCATGATGATAATGGTGTATACCAACCTTCGACCTGAAACCACTATGGACCTTAGATGTAGAGTCAAGTACTTTATTGCTGATTAAACGTCGTCCATAACTGGATGACTATAAAGACGGTTGATGGGTACTTCACAAAGCATGCTAAGGGACATGAGTGACCTAGATGGAATTTGCTCATCCTGCATAACAGGATAAATGTCTAAGGGCCCAATATTGAACTGGACAAGGGTGACACAGTGTATGCCTTGTGTTCAATATAGACATGAGGGCAAAAGGGTAATTGTACAACACAAATATTATCACGAAAAAGGTTTGGTCAGATCACATGACATTTTCGTGACTTGGGTAACAGTGATGTGTTGCTAGATACCGCTCACTGTTTATTATATTAAATGTGTGATTTAATATAATTTCCAACGTCGCGAAAACCTACAGGGTCACACACATAAGGACAGGTTGATGAGAGATAGAATAAATAAGGAACACCGTAAGGTACGATGCACTTAAGTGTAATACGGAAAGTGGTAAGGTACCACGTGGATAAGTGATATATGGTACATCATAAGGTATGATGTCCATAAGCTTAATTGGGCTTTTAGCTTATAGCCTTAATTGGGCTTTTAGCTTGTAGCCCACACGAGTGATTCTATAAATAGATCCCCTGTGATGAAGCAATTTCACTTGATGCAATTTCATTTTTGATTCTCTCTCTCACTCAAAGTTTCCGTTCGTGATCAGCTAGCACTGTGACCGGAAGCGATCTGTTCGTGTGGACTGAGTAGAGGCATTGTTCTTCATCAACGCTCGTGATCACAACATCAAAGGTCCTAATCGCCACAAGAGGTAAATATTTCTATCACTGACCATACTCATTCGTAAGGATCGCTAAAGGAAAATTTTACATTCCGCTGCGCTTTTGATCGCAACTTTCCTTCAATAAAAAACCTGGTTTTCTTGGGAGGCCATGATGAATGGTTCGTTCATATAAGCCACCTTTCGAAGATCAACCCATGTGAATCCTAATTCATCAGTTTCTACACCGTTATTATTGTCCATCCATTTTCACTTAAATAAAAGAATTTTAAAAGTAACATAATCATTCTCCATAATCTCCTTAATGACACCAAAGTAAGCTCTAGATGTCAGTACATGATTCTTATCTTTTGAACTAGAGAAGTACATGGATTCAGCTTCAAACATAACCTACTATTCTGCATGGTACTACGACCATCCTTTGATTTTGTATGGAATGAATATTTACTAATGTTGTATGCACTACAAGTTATTACATTAAACTTAGGCTTAGGTGACATCCATTTAATTGTCTTTGATGCACTAATTTCTTTAGAAACCCTTTCATTAAACCAAGTTAAGAAAGTTTTGTTATGATTTATCAACAATATTTTTTCACTCATCCGAGGGAAATTATCCTTGATAACACTTTTGTGAATGGTCAATTAAGGTAGAACTTCACTCAGGTTATTCAATATATACAAATGTTCTTGAAGAACTATATCTCGGTCAAATGCCTTAACGTTTAAACATTGAATATCTCTATCATCATATCTTCCATCACGACAAGACTCAGGAATTCCTATAGAGTTCACTTTTGACAAATAGTTTGTACAAAACTCAATAGCTTATTTTCTAATGTATCGTTCAATGATCGAAGTTTCTGGATGGTGATAATTCTTTGTATACCCTGTGAGTGCAACTTACCTCTAGATGTATTTTGCATGATGTCAAAACTATAAGAATATAAATTTCTTGTATATTGGGCGGTATTTCTGAGTTTGTGTGGCACCCTATACATTTATAGATCTTAGGAGTCATTTGAAACATAGTCAAAACTTTCCCAATCATTAAAAAATCATTTTATGCACTGCACATGTATTTCCGACCGAATCATGTAGCATTTTCAGGCCGGCTCATGTATTATCCTAAATAAGTGATTTTCCTCTGTCTTGTACAGGTCGGCTAATGCAGCATTTTAGGCCGGCTCATGTATTGTCTTAAATAAGAAGTTTTCCTGTCTTGTACAAGTCGGCTCAAAGAGCCTTTCGACCCGGCTCATACTTCTATGTGGGTCATTTTTGCATATTTTTTTAATTCTTAAACTTCTCTATTTTGCCTACAAAATTCCTAACTATAAATATATCATTCATGCATCATTCCAACTTGATGATACCATAAAAATTTCCTACAATTTCTCTTCACCTTCAACCTCCAACCTATGCATACACACTAACAAATTATCGTAATAATCTTTTGTTGGGGTGCCATCTAGATGAGGTTCAATATATTCCAATTAAGTTCTTGTGTAGCCGAGAATATTGGGTTGATATTTACAGGGTCTTCTTCTGGAAAAATCATGGGTTTGTCCTCCAAGATCATTAGTTGGTTTTGGGATATTCGTGCAAGACGTCCATAAGAAGACTGCGGCCTAGTGAAATCATTTTAGATAAAGAACACAAAGGACCCTTTGGATATAAAGAACGCAAAGGAAGTAGCGCGAGAATTGCGAATCAAATTTGAAGTCTTGTGTTGCAATAGATACAATTGATGGTGCGCAAAAGCTTTAGAAATAAATAATGCAAAGGAGTAGCAAGATCCAGACAATCAATTGGCAATCTATTGTGTGCTTGATCTTGTTGAAGATAAACATAAGAGAATGGTTTGAATCAACATTAAACGGTTATGGTTTATAGGGTTGCTCTTGAACACTTCTCTTGTAATCATACTTTTTGGCAAAGTAAGAAAGTATCCTAATTCCATATTGGAATTAGGCGCATATTTACACACACACAAGGACGAAAATAGGGAACTGTGTAGACAAATCCTCATGTTTCATTTCCTTTATCGTTTAACTTGCTTTAATTTTCATATATCAATTTGTCAAATAGTATTGAATAATCGATCGACTCGTAGGAATTTTTTTGGATTGTTTTTGTTTTGAATTGGATGTTGATTTTCTTGTAATCACTTTTGATTATAAGTGTTTTTTCATATCAACACAACTCAAAGGAAAATTCTGAAAAATTTGGTTGCACACCAATTGTTCGACAAATTGTTTGATTGATTGACTCGTAAGAATTTTTCTGCAATTGTTTTTTTTAAAATGGTGTGTTGATTACCTTATAATCACTTTTATTATAAGTGATTTTCATATCAACACAACTCAAAGAAAAATTCTGAAAAGTCGAACGCACACCAAGTGGTTGACAAATTGCAATCTTCCAAATTTTTGTTTAAATTTCATTAAAAATAGGAAATCATTGTGTTTGATATTAAACTATTGATTGAGATATTATTATGTTGATTGATTCTATAATTATCTTAATTCCATATGGCTTGTGCATATCTGAGTTTCCAATAACTAGTTCGTTTAGACTACTATTTTGATCTAGGCCAAAAACCTTTCGCTCAATATTGTTTTTCAAATAAGTTTTTAAATAACAATTTTTGAAAGGTCATTTTTAATTAGGGGATCTATTCACCCTCTTCTAGGTAAGTCTTCATAGTCTAACATACCCTTTAAAGATCTTATATCGCTCTACCGAATACATCCATCGAAAATAAACTGGACCACAAATTCTAATCTCCCTTACCATATGAACAATCAAGTGAACCATAATGTCAAAAAATGATGAATGGAAAACATCTCTAATGGGCACAAGATAATTTCAGCCTCATGTTCTAACTCATCTAAATTTCTAGGTTCAATGAATTTAATACATATAGCATTGAATAATAAGCGCAATCTGGTTATAGTTACCCTTACATTTTTTGGTAGAATGCCACGAATAACCACTGATAGAAATTGTTGCATTAAGACATGACAATCATGAAATTTTAAGCCGATTAATATCAAATCATTTATTGACACAAGTTTCTTCATATTTGATGGGTATCCTTGGGGAACTTTGATACCCTGCAAACAATCGCAAAAACTTTTTCTTTTTTAGATAGAGTGTGACATGCATGGAAAAGTATGTTCTATTTCCTATATATTTTGGGGCTAACTCATGTCGTATACCCATTAACACCATATCTTCACGAGATTTCTTAGTATCTTTTGTCTTGCCTTTAATACTTAGAAGTGTTCTAATCAAACTATCCCACACATTTTTCTCCACATGCATGACATTTAGACAATGTCTTACATCGAGGCTAGACCAATATGAAAGATCAAAGAACACCGACCACTTTTTCCAAATATTTTTCTCCGTGGGCTCTTTTAGTTTCTTTCCAAGGACAACATTAATGTGTTGTTGTCTTTTATAAACATTCTTCCGCAATTTATGATATATATGCTTAGGTCTTAGAATTTTTTTATGCCCAAGATAAACACTCTTTATTCCATTTTGTAACTAGTGGAAGCATGTATTATCTTCATATATTTGACACATTTTATGTACCTTGATGCTATATCCGGACAAATTACTGTATGCAGAAAAATCATTGATTGTGCAAAATAACATGGTAGATAGCTTAAAGTTGTCAGTTGTATACACATCATCAACATAAACGCCTTCCTCCCACAAAATTCTTAAATCTTACATCAATGGTGTTAAATAAACATATATGTCGTTCCCTGGTTGTTTTGGATCCGAAATCATCATTGATAGCATCATATATTTGCGCTTCAAGCACAACCCACAGAGATATGTTGTAAATTATGAGAAGAATATATCATGAAGTATGGTTAGTACTCAAATTAGCAAACAGGCTCAATTCTCGGCGGAAAGTGTAACACTCTATTTCCCCATCGGTAATTTAAATAAAATCAGAGTAATTTAAAATTTTTCAATCAACATCAAAATAGGATGTCACATTTCATCATCTTAAAAATTTCTCAATCATTTAGTAAATAGATACATAAACAACTATTTCGGATGAACCGACAAATAATCAACATGGTATTTAACTTCGCTTTATTAATGCAATGGAAAAAAATTAATAATAGATTTAGTCATCAACTCCAGCAATTCATAACAACGTCTTATCAAATAAAAGGGGGTCTACAATACTCTCACAATCCTTCAAAACAACAACAACTAAATAAGAAAAACAAGCGTTCATCCTTGGTGTTATGTATCAGAGCAAGATCCAACTCAATCTACGCACTACAAGGCGCAACTCCATAGCTCAAGCAACTTTAATCCTTTTCACATGCGCGTTACCCACATGGAGGCAACATTCAAACGAAAAGGGTGAGATATCATAACAATATAAACGAATATATGATAATGAACAGGTAAAGTATGGCATACATAATCATAATATTCATACTTCATGTATCCACAATAATAAATGACACTATCTTAACAATCACACATAACAATCAAACCAATCACATCTTATTCATCAACAACATCATAATTATTCATACTTCATGCATTAACACCAATACATGTCACAGTTTCAACAATCATATTCAACAATCAATTAAATCACATCATAAATGCTATGAGACCAACTTCACTAATTATATACATGTGGTACCATAACGACATCTCTTTGCCATTTAGACTACACTATCACTTGTCGTTAAGGCTACACGGTCACTTGCCATTAAGGTTACATCGTCACTTGCCGTTAAGACCACATAGTCACTTATGAACATGCATGAAACACTAACATGTTATGACAACAAATACAACAGCACAACACACATCAACAAACCAAGCCAATACAGCTCGTTAATCACACATCGTTGTTCATACATCGTCGCAACATCACTACATCATGGAATCTCTTCATATTCATAGTCATATTCACAACTTCGCAATTACAACAAAACATAGGAATAAAAAAATCCAGAAAATCATCTCATATGGTGTTCAAATCATTTTTATTAAGTAGAAAATATTTTTAGCTTGTCATAGGTTTCGAACGGCACATCAAACAGACATCCGAGTAAAAAGTTATGAGTTTTCAAAGATTTTCATAAAAATGTCATTCTCACTCAGTGTAACCAGTTACTGCATGACAGTAGCCGGCTACTGCGTGTAAATTTTCCCATAAATCCAAAAAATTGTTCTGGTAACCGGTTACTACAAATCTGGTAACTGGTTACCACTGTTACAGTAGCAATTTTCTGCTATTTTTCAGAACATGAGATTTATCCCTTTTTACCCCAAAACTCTAATTTTCATCGATTAAAACTCAGAATCAGTTTGCACAATATTACCATACATCAACATACAATCTAACACCAATTTACATGTCAATTTCATGATTCAATCATCATTATAATCCACAATTTCATCATAATCACACAAATACAATAATATTCACACGAGAAGAT